>WNYA01000410.1:0-168601 GCA_019512145.1 Engystomops pustulosus
GTTTGGTTTGGGCAATGTGGGGGGGCTTGTTGACCTCTGATGACCTCTGGAAACTTTCATTAAAATCTTAAAAACGATAGCGGCACAAATGAAAATGTTTGCTGCACAAACCAGCACAAACGTAGCACAAACGTTTGACACCAATTTTGTTTGATTTGAACAATGTGGGGGGGGGCCAACTTCACTCAGGTTCCAAAAGGTCCTGAAACTGCAGATTGAAAGACAGAACAGGCAGAAGGGACACATCCTCCATTCCCCAAAAAGCTGATTCTAGTAACAGATGTAGGAAGTGATTCCAGACTTGTAAGGGCTATAATATCTGTACAGTCCAGGACCCATTGAGATCTTATCCGCCGCTGGATGAAATCATTTCCAATATCATTTCAGCTTCTCTTTTTGATTTTCTAGATGCTTTCATTCTTTGCCTACTTCCAGTGAATAGGAAGTATGTTCTTGGTCATGTGATATCACACTGGTGCATGGTGCGTTATAGTATATGGCACTGATTACTGTGACATCACATGCCCATGGACTGAATTTTTTTATCCACTGGAAGTAAATAATGCATGACAGCGGGAGAGATCTAAAAAACATGAAAATATGTTATTATCAAATTCATAGTAACAAAACCCTTTATTTAACACCTTACCGATGTGTGACGTATCTGTACATTACACATCGGCTTTGGGTAGAGATGAGCGAGCACTAAAATGCTCGGGTACTCGTTATTCGAGATGAACTTTTCCCGATGCTCGAGTGCTCGTCTCGAATAACGAGCCCCATTGAAGTCAATGGGAGACTCGAGCATTTTTCAAGGTAAGGGGACCATGTATGGAGGCAGTGAACTAGTACTAGATTAAAGGTGCTGCAGTTAAAACTATGTTAGTTGGATCTTGGCATGGAGCTGGCGCTCCGCTGCCAGGCGAGCTTTCGCCAATCCAAGCTCGTGTCTCTAGGCTACTCCCCAAACAGCACTTCTAAGAACCTTTTGTTTTGGGATATGGCGGGTGAGGGGAATGTAAACAGATGCGCAAGAAGCTGGCGCTCCGCTGCCAGGCGAGCTTTCGCCAATCCAAGCCCCTGTCTCTAGGCTACTCCCCAAACAGCACTTCTAAGAACCTTTTGTATAAGATCAAGTGTAGTAGCGTTCTTATAAAACAATGGTCCCCTCTTGTGTCTCGCCAACATTCTCCTCCTCTTCCTTCTCATCCTCCTCCACCTCCACCTCCTCCGATATGCGCTGAGAAACAGAACCATCTTTATGTGGGTATGACCACGCGTGCTCTAAAGGTAAGAGTGCTAGAGCACATTGGCCGCATTTCGAGGGCATCTCAGGCTGAACGTATAGATCTTCTGGACACCATACCCCGACACTTTCGTGAACATCATTCCTGCAACCCAAATGGTTTCAGGGTTCGGGGTATTGATAGAGCGTACATGGGTTGTCGAGGGGGTGATCTAAAACGTGTCCTTCTACAAAAAGAGACGAAATGGATAATAACCCTTAATACACATTTTCCCTCTGGCCTTAACGAATCCATGAGCTTCAGACCATTTCTGTGACTCTCCACCACAGACTAGCCAGCACCTAGCTTCGTTTCTTGAACAGTGTTACGTTTTTATACATAAAAACAATTTTAAAAAATGTTAGTTGTTTTTTTCGGAAGTACATATAATTTTTGTTTGTCTTATTGTTTGTTGTCCAAATTATATGTTTCAGGTTGTCTTTGTTGCTATGCCAGATAATCAAATCCAGGACTATGATGCACAAATTTACAATCGAACCTAAAATGTGATCGAAATTGATATATATATACACATTATCGGCGATAATTGGAAGAGGACTAATATATCATAAGGAACTTTTTATAGTAGTAATTATATATAACAACTGAGCTCCTCTTTTTTGGTATTGTCACTTTCTTCTTTTTTATGCACAAGTGTCAATTTTTCACTTTTTTTGTCACCTTTTTTCATCTTTATTTTATTTATCCCCCCCCTCCTCCCCGATTTTTTGCACTATTGCACTTCAGTGATATTATCATGGTTTATATAAAAATAGCCATTTTCTATGATGAATTTATGAATTGGTAAAAAATGTTTTATGTACTATATATGTATTACACATGTTATGCACAATTGCACCTTCTACTGTTTACAAGGTAATGGTTACAGTATGTCTTTGACTACAATGAATTATTACATAATGGTCTGTACACAGACATATTTAATGCACTTATTGCACTTTATTCTTATCGCTGCACTACATCATCGTATATGGTTCTTTGTCTGATACCTATTAGCTCATAACACTATGCTATATTAAAAGTTCAATTTTGGTGTTTTTGTAAAGATCAATTAGCATCTACCCCTCCCCGAGACATTTATTTGTATATTTTGTGCTGTATAATTTAATAACTTGTATTGAATGTCACCTATATCACTGGTTTTGACTTACATCGACCTGTGTTGAAGACGAGCGCGCTCCGCGCGTGCGCTGTCCTGAGTCCCGTCTTGTGGCTGCGCCGCTTACCCATGTTGCCAGGATACACCTGGTGACATCATCTAGGGGGCCGGCTTGAGTTCCGGTCATGTGCGCAGTCATGTGACTGGACCCGGACATCACAGCGGAAGTGCGCCGCAGTATCCCAGCACAGATGTATTGTATCCTCTAATCAATCCAGTATATATACTTCCGATTTTAGTTCTATTATATGCCTCCTGACGAAGCCGCAGGGTGAAACGTACATCAAGGTTTTTGGACCACGGCGTGTCTGTGATTATCCTGGCAAGATGACACAAGGTATATGGGTCTGAATTATGTGCCTGATTGTGGGAAATTCTCTTATCATGGGACTTTCTCCTTTTTTTTTTTCCTGCTTTATTTTTAGTTTTTTAGTTCTTGCATTCCATTTCTGCTGGTTATCATTCAAAATTATAGATACCGGTAGAATCTAACAACACCTTCTTTCCCTGTTTAACTTGCCATTATTATTCAATTATTCTTCTATCCATGTGGACATGTTATAACTGGTATTGTCCATATGGTTTTTTTGGTCTCAGTCTCTTGCCAGATACACATACATGCTGTGGTAGCTTCTTTATCTACCTACTTTTTTAGCCAGATGTTCTTTCAATGTGATATGTTTCATGGTCTCTCCATATTATAAGTGTCTCTGCATATTTCTCGTTATTGTATTATTAATCTGTCTAAATAAAATATTGATATTTTATTACTTGGTGACTTTGTTATTGTATTCTCGCTTTTTTTTTGGTGTATAATGGCACATGTGTCAGTCTGCCGAGTTGCAGAGCCGCCACCAGGTTACGGCCGTTGTCACACACAACCATGCCTGGCTTCAGGTTCAGCGGTGCCAGCCACAGATCGGTCTGCGCCGTGATGCCCTGTAATAGCTCTTGGGCGGTGTGCCTTTTATCGCCTAGGCTCAGCAGTTTGAGCACCGCCTGCTGTCGCTTAGCGACGGCACTGCTGCTGTGCCTAGAGCTACCGACTGATGGCGCCATGCCCACGGATGGTAATTTGGAGGAGGAGGAGGTGTAGGAGGGGTGGGAGGAGGAGGAGGCATAGTAGGCCTTTGAGACCTGGACCGAGGTAGGCCCCGCAATCCTCGGCGTCGGCAGTATATGACCAGCCCCAGAGTCAGACTTGGTCCCAGCCTCCACCAAGTTAACCCAATGTGCCGTCAGCGATATATAGTGGCCCTGCCCGGCAGCACTCGTCCACGTGTCCGTGGTCAGGTGGACCTTGTCAGAAACGGCGTTGGTCAGGGCACGGATGATGTTCTCTGACACGTGCTTGTGCAGGGCTGGGACGGCACATCGGGAAAAGTAGTGGCGGCTGGGGACCGAATACCGAGGGGCGGCCGCCGCCATGAGGTTTCGAAAGGTCTCGGTCTCTACCAGCCTATAGGGCAGCATCTCCAGGCTAAGCAACTTGGAGATGTGGACGTTAAGGGCTTGGGCGTGTGGGTGGGTTGCGCTATACTTCCTTTTGCGCTCCAGCGTCTGGGGTATGGAGAGCTGAACGCTGGTGGATGCTGTGGAGGATCGTGGAGGCGAAGATGGGGTTTTCGCACGGGTGGTGTTTGGGCCGTGGTCCTGGGCAGGGGGCTGACTAGCAGATGACACAGGGGAAGGAGCAGTGGTGTGCCCAGCCGGAGGTGAACGGGCTTGGCCCCATTGAGTGGGGTGTTTAGCATTCATATGCCTGCGCATACCGGTGGTAGTTAAGCTAGTAGTGGTGGAACCCCTGCTGAACCTGGTTTGGCAAAGGTTGCACACCACAGTCCGTCGGTCATCCGGTGTTTCTTTAAAGAACCTCCAGACTTCTGAAAATCTAGCCCTCGCCACGGGAGCTTGACTACGGGCAACATTTGGCGCTAATGCACCAGCTCTGGTCCTGCCTCTCCGTCTGGCCCCACCACTGCCTCTTTCAACCTGTTCTGCTATAGGACTCTCCTCCGTCTCAGAAGCACTGTGTTCACCCGGCCTATCAACCCAGCTTGGGTCTGTCACCTCATCATCCTCCGATCCCTCAGTCTGCTCCCCCCTCGGACTTCCTGCCCTGACAACAACTTCACCACTGTCTGACAACCGTGTCTCCTCATCGTCGGACACCTCTTTACACACTTCTTCCACTACGTCAAGAAGGTCATCATGACCCACAGACTGCGACCGGTGTAAAACCTGGGCATCAGAAAAGAGCTCAGCAGCAACCGGACAAGTGGTTTGTGACTCTGGGAAGGGTCCAGAAAACAGTTCTTCAGAGTATGGTGGTTCAAATGCCAAATTTTCCTGGGAGGGGGCAGACTGGGGGGAAGGAGGCTGAGGTGCAGGAGCTGGAGGAGTGCCGATTTCGGTGACATGGGTGGACTGCGTGGAAGACTGACTGGTGGACAAATTGCTCGAAGCATTGTCGGCAATCCACGACATCACCTGTTCACACTGTTCTGGCCTCAACAGTGCTCTACCACGAGTCCCAGTAACCTCAGACATGAACCTAGGGAGTGTAGCTCTGCGCCTATGACCCCTGCAGTAGTTGGACGCCCACGTCCCCGCCCTCGTCCTCTACCCCTAGCCCTCGGGTTAAACATTTTGAAAATGAAAGTTATAACTGTAATTTTTTTTTTTTTGTGTGTGTTTTTTTTGTTTTTTTTGTGTGTTTTTTTGTTTTTAAAACCAAACGATGCTATCCTATTGCTATGGCTATTTTCTAGCCAACTATGAAAGCACACTGCTATGCCAGATTAGATGATGCTGAGTTATCAAAAAATAAACGTAAAATAAAAAGAAAATGGCAGACTGTGCCTAATTGAAATCAAACCCCTAATAAATTGTCCCACTTTGGTGTTTGAGATGGATATGTGCGTCACTAAGCGCTAAACACAACGGTCCCAAGTCTCACTGCAAATTCCTCACAATATGGTAGTAGATGCACTACAGCAAGGCCAGCCACCAGCAAATCAACCAAAAATCAACTATATAACGCTATTGAAGGCCTAAGTAAGCCATTTGGATTCTCCTATGGCTATTTTCTAGCCAACTATGAAAGCACACTGCTATGCCAGATGAGATGACGCTGAGTTATCAAAAAATAAACGTAAAATAAAAAGAAACTGCCAGACTCTGCCTAATTGAAATCAAACCCCTAATAAATTGTCCCACTTTGTTGTTTGAGATGGATATGTGTGTCACTAAGAGCTAAACACAACGGTAGCAAGTCTCTTTGCAAATTCCTCACAATATGGTACTAGCTGCACTACTAATGGCAGCAAGCCCAGCCACAAGCAAACCAAAAAAAAGGAAAATAAAACGTTATTGTAGCCCTAAGAAGGGCTGTTGGGTTCTTGTAGAATCACTCCTGCCTAACACTATTCTAATAGAACACTCTAACGCTTTCCCTGACCAGCAGCAGCTCTCTCCCTAGCGGCATCCACACAGAGAATGACGCTAGCAGCGCGGGCAGGGGCTAGTCTATTCCAGGGTCACCTGATCTGGCCAGCCAACCACTGCTATCGACGTGTAAGGGTACCACGTCATGCTGGGTGGAGTGCAGAGTCTCCTGGCTTGTGATTGGCTCTGTTTCTGGCCGCCAAAAAGCAAAACGGCGGGAGATGCCATTTTCTCGAGCGGGCAAAATACTCGTCCGAGCAACGAGCAGTTTCAAGTACGCTAATACTCGAACGAGCATCAAGCTCGGACGAGTATGTTCGCTCATCTCTAATTAACAATTATCCATTTCATTTACAGTTCACCCGCACACATGAAAAGGAAAGCAGACCTTTTCTAGACATCCTAATAACATGTTGTGGAGGAGCGGAGCAGGGCTGGAGCGGACATGGAGGAGCGGAGCGGGCATCGCAGAGCAGGCATCACAGAGCGGGCATGGAGGAGTGGAGCGGGCCTGGAGGAGGGGGCATGGAGGAGCGGAGCGGGGCTGAAGCGGGCATGGAGGAGCGGAGCTGGCATCACGGAGCAGGCATGGAGGAGCGGGCATGGAGGAGCGGAGCGGGCATCACTGAGCGGGCATGGAGGAGCAGAGCAGGGGCTGGAGCGGGCATGAAGGAGTGGAGCGGGGCTGGAGCGGGCATGGAGGAGCGGAGCGAGCATCACGGAGCGGGCATGGAGGAGCGGAGTGGGGGCTGGAGCGGGCATGGAGGAGAGGAGCGGGTGCTTAAGTGGAAGCTGGAGCGGAGCGGGCTGGAGCAGGACCAACAGTCCGACCCTGATCACATCACAACCCAGCCCGAGTACAGAAAGAACAGTGAAGAACACATTGCAGATGTTCCGAACATCTGCTAACTTATCGGAAGACAAGCACGCCAATAATAGTATGTACTTCACAATAGTATGTGAGCAACATTATGGGGCAAAATTACTTACCCGGTCCATTCGCGTTCCAGCGGCGGCTTCTCTGAAGAGCGTTCGGGTCTTCCGGCGATTCATCAAGGTCCTGCGCCCGATGTCCACCAGGTGGCGCTGCTGCGCCGATGTCCGCCGAGGTGCCCGGGAGTTCATCGTCTTCATCGTGGTGCATGTGAGTATGGGCCGTGCGACCATTTTTTTTTTTAAATGCGGTGGTTTTTCCGAATCCGTCGGGTTACCGTTCGGCCACGCCCCCCGATTTCCGTCGCGAGCATGCCAGCGCCGATGCGCCACAATCCGATCGCGTGCGCCAAAACCCCGGGGCAATTCAGGGAAAATCGGCGCAAATCGGAAATATTCGGGTAACACGTCGGGAAAACGGGAATAGGGCCCTTAGTAAATGACCCCCTATGTGTGAAGATCTGCAATGTGTTCTTCACACATATTGTGAAAAATGCTCGAGTCTCCCACTGACTTCAAAGGGGTTCGTTATTCGATACGAGCAATCGAGCATCAGGAAAAGTTTGACCTGAATAACGAGCACTCGAGAATTTTAGTGCTCGCTCATCTTTAGATACAATGTATTTATACTGACAACATGAAATATAAAGTTACCTGCCTATTTCTTAATATGTAACCTGTATGATACATTTAATTTTCCTCCAATCAACTACATTCACAGACATCACGCATGTGCGCCCTATGCTCACAGACATCACGCATGTGCGCCCTATGCTCACAGACATCACACATGTGCGCCCTATGCTCACAGACATCACGCATGTGCCCTTATGCTCACAGACATCACGTGTGTGCGCCCTATGCTGAAAGACATCACGCATGTGAGCCCATTGCTCACAGACATCACATATGTGTGCCCTATACTCACAGACATCATGCATGTGCATCTTATGCTCACAGACATCATGTATGTGCGCCCTATGCTCACAGACATCACGCATGTGCGCCCTATGCTCACAGACATCACGTGTGTGCGCCCTATGCTGAAAGACATCACGCATGTGCGCCCATTGCTCACAGACATCACATATGTGTGCCCTATACTCACAGACATCACGCATGTGCATCCTATGCTCACAGACATCATGCATGTGCATCCTATGCTCACAGACATCATGCATGTGCGCCCTATGCTCACAGACATCATGCATGTGCGCCCTATGCTCACAGACATCACGCATGTGCGCCTTATGCTCACAGACATCACGTATGTGCGCCCTATGCTCACAGACATCAAGGATGCGCTCCCTATACTCACAGAGATCACGCATGTGCGCCTTATGCTCACAGACATCACACATGAGCCCCCTATGTTCACAGACATCACGCATGTGCGCCCTATGCTCACAAACATCACGCATGTGTGCCTTATGCTCACAGACATCACGTATGTGCGCCCTATGCTCACAGACATCACGCATGTGCGTCGTTTTCTCACAGACATCACGCATGTGCGTCCTATGCTCCCGGACATCTTGCATGTGCCCCCTATGCTCACAGACATCACGCATGTGCTCCCTATGCTCAAAGACATCACACATGTGCGCCCTATGCTCACATACATCATGCATGTGCGTCTTATGCTCACGGATATCAAGCATGTGCACCTTATACTCACAGACATCACCTATGTGCGCCATATGCTCACAGAAATCAAGCATGTGCTCCCTATGCTCACAGACATCAGACATTTGCGCCTTATGCTCACAGACATCACGCATGAGCGCCCTATGTACACAGACATCACCCATGTGAGCCCTATGCTCACAGACATCAAGCATGTGTGCCCTATGTTCACAGACATCACGCATGTGTGTCCTATGCTCACAGACATCACACATGTGCGTCCTTTGCTCACAGACATCACGTGTGTGCGCCCTATGCTCACAAACATCAAGCATGTGCGCCCTATGCTCACAGATATCATGTATGTGTGTCCAATGCTCACAGACAACACGCATGTGCATCCTATGCTCACAGACATCTTGCATGTACGCTCTCTGCTCACAGACATCTTGCATGTACGCTCTCTGCTCACAGACACCACATATGTGCGCCCTATGCTCACAGATATCGTGCATGTGCGCCCTATGCTAACATTGCGCATGTGTGCCGTATACTCACAGACATCACGCATGTGCGTCCTATGCTCGCAGACATCACGCATGTGCGTCCTATGCTCGCAGACATCACGCATGTGCGTCCTATGCTCAGAGACATCATGCATGTGCACCTTATGCTCACAGACATTGCGCATTTGCCTCCTATGTTCACAGACATCACGTATGTGCGCCCTATGCTCACAGATATCATGCATGTGTGTCCAATGCTCACAGACAACACGCATGTGCATCCTATGCTCACAGACATCTTGCATGTACGCTCTCTGCTCACAGATATCGCGCATGTGCGCCCTATGCTCACAGACATCACGCATGTGCGTCCAATGCTTTCGTAGATCCACACGATATTTAACCATTGGACAAAACACAGAAACTTTAGACCAAGACTAAGCGGGAAATGTTTAACATCTGAAATGTGTAGACCTTCTGCTTTTTTATATGTAGGCATTTTTTAAGAATTTATATTAAATACAATGGATTTTTATCAATGATCACGATTGCTGGATGTCCTATCTATTTTTGATGCATTAACATGGACCGACACAGGTTTTCCTATTAAATATCCCGGGCACCATTCACACTGAGGCAGGAAATCGAAAACTCGTGAATCTACAATAAAAGGGTGAGCTGTGACTTTCCTCTATCTTTCCTAGTTATACACTTCAGACAGCAGCTGTTCATTTATTTGACTTTTGTGGTGAGGGTCCAGCAGGATCTTAATCCTGACCTTAAACACTGTAAGAGCTGTCCCTTCTGTTTCCATTTTTAATGTGTATTTTTACATTTGGTACCACTCCCACCTGAGAACATCAACCTTGTTGGGTGTTGTCTTAATGTGAACAGCATGATGAGGAGGACTGTTTAATTGTCAATTCTGATTGTACTAGGAAATTTCCTATGAAATAAAATTTTCAAATTTAAACCCTCTAGAGATGTTTACAGAATAAAGATCTCTACTAGAGATGAGCGAGTATACTCGTCCGAGCTTGATGCTCGTTCGAGTATTAAGGTACTCGAAACGGCTCGTTGCTCGGACGAGTATTTCCCCTGCTCGAGATCGAGCATTTAATTAAAAAAACACAGTGAAGAACAATGAAGAATAGAATAAAAACAGTGAACACTGTGACCACAGGATCATTTAAGTGAAAAAGACAGTGAAGAACACAGTGAAGAATAGATTACAGATGTTCGGCACATCTGCTTACTTGTCGGAAGATACGCGCGGAACGGCAGCAGGGAGACATCAAGCAGCAGGGAGACATCAAGCAGCACGGGGAGACATCGGGCAGCGGGGAGACATCGGGCAGTGGGGAGACATCGGGCAGCACGGGGGAGACATCGGGCAGCACGGGGAGACATCGGGCAGCACGGGGGAGACATCGGGCAGCACGGGGGAGACATCAAGCAGCACGGGGAGACATCAAGCAGCACGGGGAGACATCAAGCAGCACGGGGAGACATCGGGCAGCGGGGAGACATCGGGCAGCACGGGGAGACATCGGGCAGCATGGGGGAGACATCGGGCAGCACGGGGGAGACATCGGGCAGCACGGGGGAGACATCGGGCAGCACGGGGAGACTTCAGTGGAAGAAGAGGAGCGGATCCCGGGACAGCGTATCACCCCGACAAGTAAGCAGATGTGCCGAACATCTGTAATCTATTCTTCACTGTGTTTTTCACTTAAATGATCCTGTGTTCACTGTTTTTATTCTATTCTTCACTGTTCTTCACATCTGTTAACTTGTCGGGAGATAATATACGCGCGGAACAGTGAAGAATAGATTGCAGATGTTTGCATACATATGCTAACTTATCAGAAGACATTCTTTTTCAATTAAATAACACATTTTATTCCTGAACCATGGTCCCTTTGAAAAATGCTCGGGTCTCCCATTGACTTCAATGGGGCTCGTTATTCGAGACGAGCACTCGAGCATCTGGAAAAGTTTGTCTCGAATAACGAGCACCCGAGCATTTTAGTGCTCGCTCATCTCTAATCTCTACTTTACAATTTTACTCAGTTCTATTGCTGCTTTTATTCCTATCACTCAATGATGGTCAGTGTAAAATTCCAGAGTGCGGTTGGGAACTCTTTAAGCAGACACTTCATGATCCCTGTGAGCTCGGTCCCGGACTGCACAGGGGAGGGGCTAAAGGCAGAGAGAGAACATCTCATGCACCATTAGACAGGAAAGCAGGATGGTTTCCCCCACCTGGGGCAACTGAAATTGTGTACAGCAGGACTTATAGAGACAGATTGGAATTATATCATTGAAATTCTGTATTTTTGTTAATAACAGTGAATTAGAGAATGGGGCTTATTTACTAAGGGTCACAGATCGCACTTTCGTTGGACTGTTTGTCATTTTTGGTATTTGCGCAGCTTTGACAGGTATTAAACAGGTGTCTGCACTGGGATTGTATGGGCCCTATCGGTTCTTGGCGCAGCTACGCTGCTTACATGCGACAAATGTTACAAGACAATGCACTTACAAGCACCAGGAAGAAGTGACACATGCAGGATATCGGGCGCACAATCTTAGTGAATCGCGGCACATTGCATTATACATGGACAACGCACTTTCTGTAAACTCTAGCGGCCGCGTAAGCAAATGTGCCCCATTGTGTTATTTTGTTATCTTGAGTATATTTAAGAAACTTGTCTTGGTAGGACAAGCCCTTTAAGTTAGAGAAAAGCAAATTGTGAAGAAACAATTGTTCAGTAGATGTTTATCCAAAAGTTCGGGGAAAGTCACAATTCAATCTGTAAAGGTCAGGTGGCATTTTAGGTTCATCCTGAATTTCCACCAATAAGACAAATATCCCTACATTTTTTGCGATGCATTTTTTTTATTTAGAAGATAATTCAGTCTAGTCACATACATTTGTTTCACGACTATTATATTGTGTAGCAATTTTTAATGAACTGAATGACATGAGTCTAAATATCACAATTTTAATTACAATCAGGTAAAATATCTATAACTTGTTTTTTTCCAGAATGGTGTCTTTTGAATTCAGTTCTGGTTTTAATAGTAGAATATATAATTTAGGAAAAAATATACAACCCAGAACTCCGGCACATGAGGTCAGGATGGCGAATACCTCCACAGCCACCATGTAATTTCCCTCTGGTGCTCAGATAAGCCGGTATCATGGCGATCAGACACTGCAGAACCGCCAGCATGCTGAAGGTGATGTACTTGGCTCATTAAAACTGTCCGGTAATGTCCTCACCATGAAAGCCGAACCAAAGCTCACAGCTGCCAGGAGACCCTATAACCCAACATGGAGTAGAAGCAGATATCTGACCCCCATTACACTGAAGATGATCTTCCCAGGATACGTGTGATGGTTATACTCTACATAAGGAGGAGCACCAGCACCAAAAACACAATAGAACTTTGTACAGAAGAACATACAAACACCACATTATTTGACACTTTAAATGAGACCAATTTCTTCCAGGAACTTCCAGGTTTGGTGCTTGAAGCAATGCAGACTGTGATAGTTTTGCCAAAATACAAGGAACTCCAATGGTAAAGAGATCCCAAATGATGTTTGTCTCAGTAAGCAGTGATGTCCACTGGACGACCAAGGAAAAGAAGACCAAGAGGACGCTCAGACGATGGAGACCAGGAGGATGAAGCTCACAGTCCGGTTATTGGCTCTTACAATTGGAGTGTCCCAGTAATAAGTGAAGACTCCTAATATCAACAATATTACAGCAGAAAACAATATTGTGAATGCTAACAAAATATGAACCATAATGTCCTTCTCATAAGTAAGAAACTCTAGTATTTTGGGAAAACATGTCACCTTCTTCTCATCAGGCCACATATCAACGGGACAATGATGACAAGTGTCGCTGTCTACAGTTTGAGCAAAAGTTTGAATTAGTAAGAGTTAAGCATAAATTATTACCAAGAAACATCTTATATATCAGATCAGTTACTCTCAAATACTTATTTTAATGGAGCTATCGAACACGGTGATTACTTCTATCTGGAAAGGTCCATATAGGGAGAGAAAAGTCACAGCTAGTGATGATTGGGTTAGTCCAAATTTGGGTTTGTCAACTTCATCCGAACATCATTAAAAAATTTGGTTTGTGACCAAATTTAAACTTCCCTGAACACGAACTCTATTCAAGTCAATGGGCAGTTTCCATAAAAATATGGTCTAGGTAAAATACTTAAAATAATAACATAACTTGACTTGACATAATATGAATTTAAAAATGGTTTTAATGTAATTGAGGGTAAAGATGTTCGCGGTGTACAGGCCCAGTTATTCTCATAGCACTAAAATAAGCTTTGTTTCAATTCTTCTCAACCTCCACCTCCAATGAATACTGCATATTGTAGCAGGAGGTAGACTGTGATGCACATGATGGAGTCACATTACTGAAGGATGGCTCCTCCTTGTTCAATTTCTGGGTTAGAAAACTTGCCCTATATGCCTTGAAGGTGCTATCCTGTCTCAGCACTGCCTCCTCACTGCACAGCTTCTTCTCACTTCCTCACAGCTTCCTCTTACTTCATGTGGTTGAAAGCACATACTGCAGAATTCCACGGATTTCAATTTTGAATCCAGCGAATGCAGAATTTGACTTAATTGGACCCTCTCACCACTCAAACGCAAGCTTGTTTATGGCATGATACGTGGAAGGGTATATTTATGCCACATATAACCCTTTTGCCCAGTACATTGAATTGTATGGGTGTTTTATTGACAATTGTCTTATAGTATGGTCAGGAAATAGTAATGACATTCTAACTTTTGTTGAATATTTAAATTCCAATGAGCATAATATTAAATTCACAATCAGTTTTTCCACCACAACCATTCCCCAATATTCATAAAGTCATCTGAGATTTATTTTGCACACCTACAGGAGGGAATACATTACTTTATGCAAGTTTTTATTTTGTAACCCCTCCTAAAGGGGAACTCATAAGAGCAAAATGTATATGCACAAAAGAAACACAATGTCAGGATCAGTGGTAATGGATCCTCAGTACCCCCGTGGACAATGACATAGGCCGGCACCTGGGACTGGAGTCTAAGTGGCAACCAGTTTTCACCAGAGACCGCAGAAGAGTGGGTTGGACTTGCTGTGGCGTGGTACCACCAGGTCTTTCAACAGGCGCGACTTTGTCCGAGGTGGCGGCAAAGGCGAAGTGCAGAATCGTTAGGCAAACTCGTGGTCAGGGACAGGCAGGAGGTCGAGACAGGCAGCACAGGATCGGAGTCATTAACTGAACCGGGGTCACAACGGGAATTCGGAAACACAGCAACAGTTCCCCCTTGTCCTCCCCCTCTTCTTGCTTTGGAGGAACCTTTGCATGAGGCCACGGTCCAAAATGTTATCCTCAGGCTCCCATGATCTCTCCTCAGACCTGAACCCCTTCCAGTCAACAAGGAAGAACGCTTACCTCTCACTGTCTTCATGTCCAGAAACTCCTTTACCCCGAACACATAAGTGGAATTAGCCTCAGGAGCAGGAGGTTGCCAAGAAAAGCAGTTCAAGATGACAGGAGAGAGACATGGAATGTTCGGGATGCGCATAGTGGGAGGAAGGCAGAGTTTATATGCCATAAGCTTTATGCGCTTCACCACCTCAAAAGGCCCAAGAAAATGTGGTCCAAGATTGTAGCTGGGGATCTTCACCCGGACGTATCTGGATGAAAGCCACATCTTGTCACCTGGAGAGAAGACTGGAGGAGACCTGCATTTCTCATCGGCCTGACGAGTCTGTTCCCATATTGATTTGAGGTCCTGCACCAACTCTTCTACGACAGGAACATCTGAGGGAACGGACAGAGGAAGAGGTCGGGCGTGGAATTCTTCCGTAAACAGTAAAGAAAGGGGCTGCACCAGCAGACTCAGAGTCCTGGGAGTAATAGGAGAACTGACAAATGACAAATGTAACAGCCCAGGGTTTGTTTAACTCTTTCTACCTGTCCATTAGACTGTGGGTGGTATGCATAAGAGAAGTCCAAATTCACTTGCAGCGGATTACAAACTGGAGCCCTCGGTCTGAAACGTTGTGCATCGGAAGTCCATGTAGCTGAAAGTTTTGATTGAAGAACAAGACAGCGGGACAAAATGGGACATCTTTTAGATCCAGTCGATTACCACCCAGATGATGGTATTCCCAGAGGAAGATGGAATGGCATCAGTAGGCCAGCAGGTTTGAGACAAGATGGCTTATTATGAGTACAGGAGGTGCAGAAACCCACAAAATCCTGTATGTCTTGAACCAGATCTGGCCACCAATATAGAGCGCTGCACCCCAGGATGCCCAGCCACATAAGAGCAATGTCCCCAAGTCAAAATCTTCTTCCGTAGGGCAGGTCAGACAGTAGGGAGCTCCCGGAGGTCCATTGGAGTGGCCACAATCAGCCGTTCAGGAGGGATGATATGCCGAGGAGCCCGTTCTTCCCCAATAACATCAGAGGCATGAGCCTTGACGTTCTTCTGAGCAGGACAAAAATGGATCAAATATTTGAAACATGAAAAGAAAAGGGACCGGGGGCGTGTCCAACCGCCACGCAACACGGACGCAGCTAAGAGAGCTCCGCTCCGGGCCGACCGGTATAGGGAGAATTAGCACAACGTGTATGGGGAAGACAGGCTCAAGACAAACCTCCAGGAGGACACCACAGTCTCCGGTAGCGAGCACGCTGATTTTCAACTATTTCAGGCCGCTCCAGGACCGATCTCCCTCCACAGGCAGCCGCTCCCGCCATCTTACACCACGCGGCCAACAACCGCAGCGCGCACAGCAGCAGCACGCTGTGAAGAGAACGCCGCAGAGCCACACCGGGACACCCTTAGCCCGTTCTCCTGCAACATCAGGTAAGGAGAATAGAGGAAGACAGAAGCGGGGTGAGTGTAACGACCCCTGTAGCGTTAGTCCCCGAGCCCACACACAACAAAGGTCTCCGCACCCTTTATTAACCCCTGAGCTGGACAACACATGCACTGCCCAGGGCCAGCGCTCAATCACTAGATCCCTCACCCGCAGCTCCACGCTGAGTCAAAGAGGTAAAATGGCTCCATCACATAGAGCCCAGGAAGAAATTAATAACAACACAAAGAAAGGAGCAGGGGAGAAAGGGGACACAGGCAGTAGCCCTCCATCGAAATGCACCCTATTCGGGTCCCCAGAAACATCACAGGCTGGCAAAAGAAATAATCACAATCAACCCACTGGCAGAAAAGAGGCACCTGATTACTCCACAAATCCAGATGCTGATACACCTCAGAGCCCACAGGGAACTACAGCCACACACTCAGAGCATGCATATATTATTGTCAGCCTCCCACCTCCTGAAGAGGCAGCAATAGCCCTGAGAAGCCATCCAAGCTCTATTAGCACTCCTAGCCTCAAAAAGGGACATGGATATATTAGCATCTGATTTAAAAGGCGCCTGGTGCCAAGACCTACAAAGGGTCCAATCTGACGTATCCCCATTGCAAGAAAGAGTAGAAGAGCTTGAATAATTTGAAACAGAAATCTCATCTACAATCTTGGAGCTACAAACTGCTGCTAACACACAAGAAAGCCAACAGCGCCGTCTAGCGGCCAAGATAGATGATCTGGAGAACAGAAACAGACGGAATAACATCCGCATAAGAGGCCTCCCAGAAGCAACTCATGCTACAGACTTAATTCCCACGCTCACAGGCATTTTCAATAGTACTTTTCCCAGACCTATCTAAAAGAACACTCTGCCAGAGAGCCATGCTACGCCCATTACCCTCGCTCCTACAAGACAGCAATATTAACTACAGCTGGGGATTCCCCTTCGCTCTCCACACCAAGAATGGCAACAGGCAAGAAACATTAACCCACCCAGAGGATCTGTCAGGTTTCTTAAAAGACTTAAACCTACCATCCATATCACAACCCGATTGGGATGATCCTTTCAATGACCAAGGTCCTTGCCGGAACACAGGATCCCAAAGCTGGAACCAAGACTCCACATCAAAACTTGGCACGCCACGACAGCAGAGACAAAGAGAACAAAGAATTCCATAGTTGGAGAGACTACAAGAAAGCAAAAGGAACTCTAAACTCCAGTTATACATAGTAAGATCTATCTGATCTACCCTTACCGATGTTCTTTCTGCTTAGCTGTCTATGCCTGATTTGAAGACCTTGACAGAAGCATAGCTACATGTCATTGTTCTTCTTTTACTAAGTTAACTCTGTTCTTACTTATTTGTTTTCATGGTAGGAGATCCCAGGTGACCTCGCGGTCTCTCCTTTGCATCACAACACTTAATTACGGGTCTTATCAACCCACAACCACATTGACAAGGAGCCTGTGAGCTAACTTGGGAGCTCTTATAATTTATAATTACAACCTGTTAATAACAACTTCCCTGGGGCTTGGCCAGCAACCGAAGAGAGCAGTCGCATGTAGCTTCAGCTCTGCTCTTGCCGGGCACCTACTATATCATCCTGCTGAAATTATACGCTCCCCGCTATGGGAAACAAGGTGGGCCACCGTTTGCACCGCAGGCTGGCTGCCAGGGCGTCAGGAGCCACAGCAAAGCTCCGCGAGTTCGCGTGGCGCGGCTCACAAGATGGAGCCGGCACCCAAACTACAGCTGCGCCTGAGGCACCGCGACCTGAAGCCTCCTCCTCTCCTCAAGATCCGGAGCCGACACTGAAGGAGGTAACTACCCAGCTACTGGCGGCTATACAATCCTCCACCACCTCCCTTACCACCAAAATAGAGGAAATACATGTGGATGTGGGCCTCTTCCGCCATGACTTTCAGCAACTGCGAGAGCGAGTCAAAGAAGCTGAGACACGCATCTCTGAGGTAGAGGACACACTAGCCCCCATACCGGACAGGCTGCGATCCCTAGAGAGAGCGGCCAACATGTGGGCCCAGAAGTCTGATGACTTAGAGAACCGGCTACGCCGGAACAATATTCGTGTATTGGGCCTACCAGAAAGAGCGGAGGGTAGTGAGCCTGTGGCGTTTATTGAAAAGTGGTTCCGTGACTCCTTACCTGCTGCCGCACTATCCACAACCTACTCAGTGGAAAGGGCCCACAGAGTTCCCGCCAAACCACCACCGCCTGGAGCCCCTGCACGGCCCTTCCTGGCTATTCTCCTTTGCAGCAAAGACCGGGATGCATTACTGCAAGCAGCCAGAAGACATGGCACTATCACCTACCAAAATGCAAATGCGTCGTTATTTCCAGATTTTTCTGCTACTCTTCAGAAGTCCCGACCATCATTCATGGGAGTGAAACGACAGCTGAGGGATCTCCAGATATCTTACTCAATGACCTACCCAGCAAGGCTACGAGTAATACACGAAGACAAGACTATATTCTTTGATAACCCTAGCGATGCAGAATCATGGCAGAACACCCGCAAGCGTCCGCCGCGGCGCTGAAGCATATGTTAAGCCAACTTTAACTTCTCGCTGAGTACACTGATACCTCCGGAGAAACGTTGAAGGACAGTTTATCGTTTATCCGTTTAATACTGATAAGTATAACGCTAAGTTGCTTGATCTGTTTGTATATATGCTGTACATCTGATAGTACCTTGCGGGTTTGCCCGCAATGGAGAATCTATTTGTTAAATGACCAACTCCCCCAGGGGGGTCCTCTTTGCCCTGGATAATACTAACTATAATACTCCTTCCCATCCCTCTTTTCCCTCCTCTAAAACCCCTCCTTCCCTGTTCCTACCCTTACAACCCATTACTCCTTGTCTAATCCCAATATCCTAAGACGACCCATATAACCCGGTGTGGAGTAACTGTATGTAGAACATTTAAAGGTGCTAGGCCAATGGAGCAATAGTCCGTTGCATTTACATCTCTAAGCGCGGACTTGCCCCGTATATCTAGGCCAAGTAGAGAAGAAGTGGGGTCACCCACTTGTAGACTACCCAGATCCCTTGCCAGGGAGGCACGGTTAGGCGCATTACGTGTCCTACAGTAGGAAACCTCCACGGTCGCAGGGATTTAAATATCGTAAAACACCCGTTAGTTTACGGGGTTGAGTTATCTTTCACCTGAATCTTGTCTGTTTTTAGTTGTTATTGTTACGTTTTTCTAAGACTCAGATACGGTATGCCTCTTACAGCTATAACATGGAATGTTAGGGGCATGAACAGCCCTCATAAGCATAATGTTGTTTTCTCAAGACTGCGTAAACACAACCCCTCTGTCATATGCTTAATAGAAACCCATCTGGTAGCTCCTAATGTCTCCTGGCTACAGAAACCTTGGGTACAGTGGTCCGCACACTCCACTTATTCCACGCACTCACGCGGGGTCTCACTCCTTATACACAGAAATCTGAGATGGGAAGGAGTGGATCACTTGGTTGATCCAGACGGGAGATATTTATTTGTGTACGGCACTGTAGACTGTCAACCATTTGTTATCTTATTTCTGTATGTACCTCCCCCTGGCAATCTCAACATCCTGTATAAAGCGGCTCAATTTGCTACTCGCTATCCTAGAGCCACGATTATTTGTATGGGAGATTTCAACTCGGTAGTTGACCCAACACACGATAGGTTTCCCCCTCCCCCCTCTGACAGCAGGTCAGATGGTGTGACACCGCTTGCGAGCTTCCTACGAGAAATGGGATGGTATGACTTATGGCGCCTCAGGCATCCGAGCACACAAGAATTCACATGTTACACGGCTGGCCGGGGGGCACCCTGTCTCGCATTGACTATGTCTGCGGAAACGACCGCGCTTGCCTCAGTCTTGAATCAGTGGAAAATTTTCCTAGAGAACCCTCCGATCATTCCCCTATTATGGCGATCTTTAAAACTACTGATTCGTTGTCCCGAGTGGGTCCCCGTAAAATCCATCCATTCTGGCTCACCCTACTTACAGAGCTAGATAGAACACCGACTTTACTAGCTGAGTTTGTCTCATCTAACCTCCCCTTTGAGAACCACTCCTTTTTCTGGGATGCCCTCAAATCGCATGTGCGCGGATGTCTCCAGTCATCCATTACACACATTAAGAAGGAATCTGCCAGGAAGGAAGAACACCTAGCTGGTTCTTGTGCTGCTCTGGAGGCAGTCTTTGTAGCTACCCCCAAGAATAGACAGGCATGGCTGCAAATGGGAAGACAGTATATGTACTTCCCACATGAGAAAGGAAAACCCTGCATGTTTTTCACCAAGCAACTATTTTTTGAACAGGGAAACCAGTAAAGCAGTCTTTTAGCCCACTTAATACATAGAAGCTCTGCTTCCCCTACGATTATTAGTGTCAGGGATGGAAATAGACAGTCACTTCAAATGACCTCATATTACAAACTTTTACAGATTTTTACAAAACCCTGTACGCAACTCAGTCTACTGCTACCAACGCCCAGATTGACAACTACCTAGAAGCTATACCATGTCCCACTTTAACACCATCTCAGCGAGACTCCCTGGAAGCCCCCATAACTATGGAGGAGCTTGAGGAAGCCCTGGGTGACCTATCCAAGGGAAAGGCTTCTGGACCAGATGGTCTGCCCCTTGAGGTTCATATTAAATATCAAGATGAGATACTCCCTGCGCTTCTTAGGGTCCTCCAGGCATCTTTTGAAAAGGGAGAACTACCTGCATCATTTTACGATGCTAACATAGTGATCATACTCAAGCCGGATAAAGACCCCCAGGAATGCGGTTCATATAGACCCATCTCGCTATTAAATGCGGACCATAAGCTAATAACTAGGGTCCTAGCTTCTAGACTTAATAAGGTTATCGCATCTATTGTACATAGGGACTAATCCGGTTTTATCCCTGGACGCAGTACAGCGGACAACTTGAGGAGAACCCAGATTCTCATGCAGGTGGGGGTTGAGAATAGAGAGGAGTGGGCCTTGGCCTCGCTGGACGCGGCCAGGGCCTTCGATTCCATTGAATGGTCATTCCTGCTGGGAGCCCTCCGCAGGTTTGGGTTTGGCCCCTCGTTTATCAAATGGGTTTCCATTATTTATAAATGCCCGACAGCCACTATAGCACTAAACGGACAACATTCTGACAGATTTCAGCTTGAGAGAGGCACCGGCCAGGGATGCCCTCTGTCACCTCTACTTTTTGCCCTGGCAGTGGAACCCCTGGCGGTTCAGATGAGGTATATCCCGGGTTTCGGCATGGCGGATTGGAGGACCGTCTGGCACTTAATGCCGACGATCTCCTACTTTACATGTCGGACCCGGAGAAATCATTGCCCAGGGCCATGCAACTTATTGATAATTTCGGAGACCTGTCGGGACTGCGTATGAATTGGGATAAATCCTGCATTATGTATATGCCACATGCTCGGATGCCTGATGCACAAACCCAGGGAGGATTGAGTGTGGTCCCCCACTTCAAATATCTTGGCATTGTCCTGTCCCCAGACCCAACCACATTGCAGGAAAAGAATGTTACACCACTGCTGGCCCTATTTAGAACTGAATTTGAGCTATGGGCCAAGCTACCCTTGTCAGTGGCTGGGAGAATTAACCTCATAAAAATGGTCATTCAACCCAAGTGCCCAGATGTCACTACACACCTCTTCTACCCTATCCCTAAAACATTTTTTGCCTCCCTTGAGACACTAATGATCCCCTTCATATGGGGCTCCGGTAGATCTAAATTACAACTAGCTAAACTACAGAGACCAAAGACATTGGTGGGCATGGCCTTACCTGACCCCTTCCTCTATTACCTAGCCAGCCAATTGAAGTTCCTGCAATCTTGGCTATCGGCAGATGCCCCGCAATACCCTGAAACCCATCTAGCCTCACATCTGGGTGTTGATAACTTATGGCACACCCTGACTACTCCTGTATGGAGGGGGCCCAAACTTCTCCCAACTCACAGGCTGGCTAGGAATGCTTGGCGAGAGGCTAAACTAGTTACCAAAACCACTTTGGTCCCCCTAGAAACCCCACTTTGGGGAAACCCAGACCTCCCGCATATGTCAGAGGCCCTCGACCCCCAATTCTGGTCATCGCATGGAGTCTATACGATCAGAAACATATGGGACAAATCATCCATCCTTCCTTATGATCAGCTTGAGAAAAAATACCAACTACCCCGACACAGATTTTACAGATACTTACAACTGCGTCATGCACTGCAAGCTCAATTTCCCCCTAACGACATCTCCTTATCCGACAGCCCGTTAATAGGTGTCATACGGTCACAGGGACCTGGTGGCTTAATCTCACTCATTTACTGTCACCTAATATGTGCAAAAGCTCAAGCTGCTCCGCAGAGGGCGTTGGAGAAGTGGAAAACATTGATTCCCTCCTTGAGCGAGGAGGAACACGACGAACTTCTGGAATCACATAAATATGTGTCCCCCGCAATCAACAATAACCTTATCCAATTATACATTATCCATCAAAGCTATTTGACTCCCATTAGGCTACACAAGATGGGTCGTCTCCCGAATCCGGGGTGTCACAGATGTAAACATATGCCTGCAAGTTTCTGGCACATGATTTGGGAATGCCCTGTAGTGCAAGGGTTTTGGGAGCAAGTCACTTCCCTACTTGCTGATGTTGCAGAGACTCCATTGGCATTAGATCCCAAGATATGCCTATTTGGGATTCTAAATGAAGAAATATGGCCCCACTATACCAGAATACTTCTCAGAGAAACACTGTTCTTTGCACGTAAGGCTATCGCCATACGTTGGATGGACACCCGCCCTCCACGAATTGCTCAATGGAAGTCCCTAATTAATGCTGTAGTTTCTTTTGAGCGAGTGTTGTATAAACATCGTTCCCTTCCGGATAAGTTTGATAAGATCTGGAGGAGATGGTGTGAATCACCCTTAACTCAATACTCTACCTCAGTTTCCTCCCCCTCGCTCACCACTCCTCCTGTACCCAAATAAAGTCCACTGAAAGTGAGAGGCTCATACTCATCTTAAACAGGGCCTTGTCTGTTAGGCGAAATGTCAACTGGGTATTTCTGATGTCCTTCAATGAAGTGCTACCGTATCCGATCAACAGATGTTTATTTTTTTGTAATGTTATATTTTTGTAATATGTTTGAAACAATACCTCATATCCATCCACTTATCTCTTGATGAGAATGGTTAATAATTCATATCTCTTTGAACCAACTGTGTCTCTTATGTCACTGCATGTATACAATCCTATATGTAAGATTGGCTTGTCTTTACTACTTATGACATGTATGGATATGTGAATTTTATTCCTTAACAAAACGAGTTTAAAAAAAAAATAACAACTTCCCTGATCAGCACCAAATCTTTATACTCTACATCCTACCCTGTGAACTAACTCCCAACTACACAATGAACACATCCCAAAACTTATCCTTGGGCCCGGATAAATGATAACTGATAACTGTTAACCGCGAACTGCTAAGACTAACAATCAAACTCTACAATATTCAAACCCCCTAAACTAAAACGAAAACTAATAAGAAAGCAAAAACTATCTCTACCAACATAACAAACAACCTAGGCAAAACCCCCCAATAGTTCAACCGTAATAACGCATTACAGTTCTTTCAATTCCGTTACTGCAACTCTTATCAAGTTCTGCTCGGCTTACTCTAGCTAAGTCCAGTTTTCTTATTTCCTGACCTTCCTTCACTTCCCCATAAACCTTACCCCGTACATCCAGGCACATTCAACACAACCAATTCAGTTAACGCAAATTACAATGGGGCGGCACGGTGGCTGAGTGAGTAGCACATCCAGGTCAACATCTGCAAAGAGTTTGTATGTTCTCTCCGTGTTTGCGTGGGTTTCCTCCGGGTACTCCGGTTTCCTCCCGCACTTCAAAACATACTGTTAGGTTGTTTAGATTGTGAGCCCCATGGGGACAGCAACCAATTTGACATGCTTGTGCAGCGCTGCGTAATAGCTGCGCTATATAAATAAAGAATTATTATTATTAAGAATTATTACCAATCACCAAACTGAAACAAAATGAACTCATCACTAAAATTAGCATCTTTAAATGTAAAGGGCCTTAACCAACCCGAAAACGAACCACACCCCAGACATCAAAAATAGGTACTACCCAACAGCTATTCACTGCACAAACACAGAAGGGAAAACAAAGGGTGTCTCCTTTTTTATTCACAAGAATATTCAATGTAAAGTACAAGAAACCAAAATGGACAAACATGCAAGCTATCTTTTCCTAAAATGTGAAATACAAGGTACACTATTCACCATTGCCAATATATACGCCCCGAACACAGACCAAAATAACTTTGTTACACAAATGCTAGACGATCTTTGCGTCTTCTCTAGAGGTTCATTAATCCACCCAGGAGACTTTAATGTAGCCCTTAATCCAATCTTGGACACCTCCTCAGGGAAATCTTCCGTCTCCTTCAACAAAATACACAGAATAAGGAAATCTCTGCATAAAATACATCTCTGTGACATATGGAGACTTCAAAACCCAGAAGATTAAGACTATACTTTTTACTCGACTGTCCACAATACATACAGCAGAATAGACTACATCTTCGTGCATCTTAAACTCCTTCCCACCTCACAAAAACTCCTTATCAGACCATGCCACAATTTACACTAACACTTCTTCCCCCAAAGCGCCCGCATACAATTGGAGATTAAATGAATCACTTATAAAAGACCCAATCTGTTTAAATGAGCTTAAACAACAATTCATAACTTTTAAAAATGATCACAAACTAGATCCAGCAAGTCCCACCATACTCTGGGGAACATTAAAAGGCTCTCTAAGGGGAATACTAATGAAACACGGAGCACGCTTAAAGCACTTGGCAGAAAACAAGACTCAAAGTCTCTTAACGACCATCCAGAACTTAGAAAACAAACACAAACAGTCACTCCAATTAGCCATGCAACACCCCTGCCGATGCAAGGCAGAGGGGTTGTTGCGAATACGCCCCACCATGTAGCCTGCAGCCTGTGTAGGGTCTGATCAACCCCAAAGCAGGTCACTACATAACACAGGGGAACACTGCAGCAATAGATCCTGCCTGGTAAGGCAGGAGTTAATTGTCTGATGTGATGTAATTCTAGCAACCAATCACAGTTGTTATAATCTTGTATCTGTAAGCTGGGATGCAATTGGAGGAGTAACCACCACCTGACCAGTGGGAGTAATAAAACCCCTGGTCAGGAAAGTTCTAGAAGTCAGGATAGTGCAGCCAGTGCACCAGCTGAGTTAGCTCAGTCAGACCAGAGAGAGTCTTAGTTCACTCTCAGATCAGAGTAGAGAGGAGACCAGAGTGCTGCCAGAGTGCTGCCAGAGCTCAGCTCACTGCCTGAGCAGCTCTGAAGGGTTAGTTAGAGAGAGAAAGGGGTATCATCCTACCTTTAAGGGTGATATCTGAAGCAACCTAGGACAAGCTGAAGCATCCTACTAGGACCCAGCTACCTCCCAGCCTGCCCTTGCATCCAGGGTGAAGATCCATTCCTGTGGTTCCATCTCCAACTGCAGCCCCAGCATTCTACCTTTTGTCAAGGCACGTTACCTACTGTTCCTGTCGGTTCCAATAAAGAACTGTAAATTACTTTTGTTCTACGTCTGCCTCCGTCTGGTGCCTGCTATTACGGCTGTCACCATCACGGGTACCCTATCCACCACACAGGGACTCATACTCCAGACCCCAAAGGGTTGCTCCAGGGAGAACTACTCAAGCAGCCTCTCCCTCATCATTTCTTGCCAACACCACCCTCCTGGAGACCTGCCAGGCTGTAGGACAGCCCTACGGTCCCCATACCAAGCACCATGACACTAGTGGGCCTAGGCTTCAACCGCCAGCCACTCAGGTATTCCGGGCCCCGGCTGTCTCTAGGCCCCAAGAAAAGGCTAGGCCCCGGTGGGGGATGTTGCAGCCACCCTAAGAGAACTTACCTTAGCTAGACACAAACTGAACACTTTACTGGACACCAAACAAAAAAGACTATTCCAAATCTGCTCACGCTCACTCTATGAGTGGAATAATAAACCTGGTAAATACCTGGCTAGAGCCCTAAGAGACAAAAAAAGCTGTGTCATACATATCCTCAATTAAGACAAATACAGGCTCCATTGCTCACAAACCCGAAGAGATAGCAAAAACATTTATGGATTACTACTCAAAGCTATACAATCTCCTCCCCCCCCCTGTTGCAAACTTCACTCTTCCCTCTCCTCTTATAACCTTACCACAATACATAAAGGAAACCACTCTACCTTCCATAACCCAGAAGGAATTGGGTCTATTAGATGCATCCCTTCTCCTCAGAAGAGATACAACAGGTAATACTAGCTCTCCCAAAGGGCAAAAGACCAGGTCCCGACGGATTCACAGCCATATTTTACAAGACATTGATAGATGAGATAACTCCTCCCATGCTACACCCATACAATGCAGTCTCCGACACTTTTCACTTCCAACCCGCATTTTTGCATGCCCACATCACAGTAATCCCCAAGGAAGGGAAAGACCAGCAATTCTGCCAAAGCTACAGGCCCATTTCACTAATTAACGCCGACGCAAAGATATTTGCCAAACTACTATCAATACGCCTGTCCAACCTGCTTGAGTCCCTAGTTCATCCGGATCAAGTTGGATTCATACCCTCCAGAGAAGCAAGAGACAACGCCCTAGAAACCTTCTCTCTCATCACTTTTTTAAAAACTGCCTCTCCGTTATTCGTCCTCTGCCTGGACGCACAGAAGGCGTTCGACCGGGTGGACTGGGGATTCTTGGAGTCGACACTTAAACAGATAGGTATTAGAAACACCATGTTTTCCAAAATCAAAGCCTTATATGATTGCCCGAAAGCCCAAATCAGAGTCATAGGCCTCTAATCCTCTCCATTCACAATAAACAACAGGACCAGACAAGGGTGCCCCCTCTCCCCACTCCTCTATGCAATAATTATTGAACACCTACTGATATCCATCAGAAACCACCCGAAGATTAATGGAATACAAATAAAGAATAGCTCCTACAAATATATGTACTAATGTACTAATATATCTCACTGACCCAGATAAATCACTTCCACACTTAATGGAAGCATTACAAACCTTTGGCAATTTCAGCAACTATAAAATTAATATGACTCAAAGCACCGCAATGGGTTTCGGATTAAATGACACCCTCACTAAATCACTTCAAAAAAAATATCCATTCACGTGGAAAAAGGAAGCTCTCTCCTACTTTGGAGTCCAAATCACCTCTGGAGTAGACGCCATCTATACATACACTCACCGGCCTCTTTATTAGGTACACCTGTCCAGCTGCTCGTTAACACTTAATTTCTAATCAGCCAATCACATGGCGGCAACTCAGTGCATTTAGGCATGTAGACATGGTCGAGACAATCTCCTGCAGTTCAAACCGAGCATCAGTATGGGGAAGAAAGGTGATTTGAGTGCCTTTGAACGTGGCATGGTTGTTGGTGCCAGAAGGGCTGGTCTGAGTATTTCAGAAACTGCTGATCTACTGGGATTTTCACACACAACCATCTCTAGGGTTTACAGAGAATGGTCCGAAAAAGAAAAAACATCCAGTGAGCGGCAGTTCTGTAGGCGGAAATGCCTTGTTGATGCCAGAGGTCAGAGGAGAATGGGCAGACTGGAGCTGATAGAAAGGCAACAGTGACTCAAATCGCCACCCGTTACAGCCAAGGTAGGCAGAAGAGCATCTCTGAATGCACAGTATGTCGAATTTTGAGGCAGATGGGCTACAGCAGCAGAAGACCACACCAGGTGCCACTCCTTTCAGCTAAGAACAGGAAACTGAGGCTACAATTTGCACAAACTCATCGAAATTGGACAGTAGAAGATTGGAAAAACATTGCCTGGTCTGATGAGTCTCGATTTCTGCTGTGGCATTCGGATGGTAGGGTCAGAATTTGGCGTCAACAACATGAAAGCATGGATCCATCCTGCCTTGTATCAACGGTTCAGGCTGGTGGTGGTGGTGTCATGGTGTGGGGAATATTTTCTTGGCACTCTTTGGGCCCCTTGGTACCAATTGAGCATCGTTGCAACGCCACAGCCTACCTGAGTATTGTTGCTGACCATGTCCATCCCTTTATGACCACAATGTACCCTGTTACATCTGATGGCTACTTTCAGCAGGATAATGCTCCATGTCATAAAGCTGGAATCATCTCAGACTGGTTTCTTGAACATGACAATGAGGTCACTGGACTCAAATGGCCTCCACAGTCACCAGATCTCAATCCAATAGAGCATCTTTGTGATGTGGTGGAACGGGAGATTCGCATCATGAATGTGCAGCCGACAAATCTGCGGCAACTGTGTGATGCCATCATGTCAATATGGACCAAAATCTCTGAGGAATGCTTCCAGTACCTTGTTGAATCTATGCCACGAAGAATTGAGGCAGTTCTGAAGACAAAAGGGGGTCCAACCCGTTACTAGCATGGTGTACCTAATAAAGTGGCCGGTGAGTGTACAATTACAAAAACTTTCTGGTCACACTCCAAAATGATCTCAAAAAATGGGGAAATAAAAAAATCTCCTGTATAGGAAGAATAAATTGCATAAAAATGACAGTTCTTCCAAAACTACTCATATCTATATCAAACTACTATCTATATCAAACAATTCCCATAACCTTACCCAAAATGTTCTTCAACAAACTCACAACCTTGATTAATTGATTCATCTGATCCTCCTCCTCTCCCAGATTAGCTAAAACCATACTAATTTGTAGGAAGTTACAAGGGGGATTAGGTCTTCCAGGCGTCAAAGGTTATTTCTATGCAGTAAACCTCTCTAGAATATAAGATTGGTTTCATCACAAATCCAAACTATAGGTAAAGATTGAAAACCAACTCTCCCCCTTCCCAATGGCTGGCTTACCTTGGTCTTCAAACTCACTTCTCATACCACACCAATTAAACAACCTCCCTATCACAACAGCTCAAACTATGAAGACAATACATAAGCCTCCAGATACGGCCAAACTGACAGAACCCTATGGCCCACTCACCCCAATCCCAGATAATCTGGACTTTCCACCAGGTTTTGCCTCTGACTTTTTACAACCACTTAAAACACAAGACAAACCTCTAAGATTTAAATCCGTCTTAAATTCCACAACATTAATCCCATTAGAAGATCTCATGAAAAACACACTATGCTCACCTAAAATCAAATGGGAATATATGCAGCTTACAAACTTCTATAAAAGATTTAAAACCAAACTTAACCTGCACACAGACCTAACACCATTTGAAGAGTTTTGCCTCTGACGCTTCTCCAATTTCGTACACAATATCAACAATATACAACCTGCTACTTGATAATTGATCAACCCCTCATATCCCATACATAAAATCATGGGAGAAGGAAGTAATCAGTTCGTTCTCCAGCAAGGACTGGACCAGAGCACTCCAATGTACGCACAAACTGTCACTAGCAGTCAAATCGCAAGAAACAAATTTCAAAATCATCTCAAGGTGGTATTGGGTCCTGGCCAAGCTTCACAAGATATACCCCTCCTGCTCTAACAAATATTGGAGATGTAATCAGATGGAAGGTACAATGTCTCATATTTGGTGGCAATGCCCCTTGTTTCAATCCTTTTGGATCCAAGTATGCAATACCACGCTGATACCAAGACTCTGGAAATCCACCAAAGTACCATCCCTGCACCCTCCCTCCGATATCCCATCTCTTTCCCAATATACTTATCCCACTTTATTCCCTGTTAAAAAATAATATAGTCAACTTTTGATTACAGCTACAACGATGATGTAACAACAATATTCTACATGCCTAAATAGTTGTAGTACCCTCAATAAGTTTTATGAAAATGCTGCTTGTATTCTGTATTCCATACACAAATGTAATCACATAGCAAGTGTATTATAATTGTTTCCTGTATACTTTTTTTAATAAACAAGATTGATAAAGAAAAGAAAAGGGACCAGTGAGCTTGTCGTCGATTGAGACGCTGAGCAGTCTGGAGGTACAGGAGATTCTTGGGGTCAGAATATACGCTAACCGGGTGATGAGCTCCCTCCAGAACATAGCTCAACTCTTCCAAGGCAAGTTTAATGGCCAGGAGTTCCCGATCTCCTATTGAGTAATTCCTCTCAGCCGCAGAGAAAGTTTTAGAGAAAAAGCTGCAGGTAAGCATTCGGCCTTTGGGCCCTTTCTGAGTGAGAACAGCTCCGGCACCTGCCAAAGAGGCATCAACCTCAAGCTGGAATGGTTTCTCTAAAAAAAATTTCTCTAAATGTAACCTACTGGTAAAGTATTTGTAAAATTCTTATAAAAAGATTATAATCTAAATCACCATTTCTAAATCTTGGCGCACAGGTTACAGTTTACATGGAGTTTTCAATATTTTCAGGGGCACAGTGTGGAGACATGAATAAAAGAGCTAAAGACGTCCGGGTGGCAAATTCTGCCTCCATAAGTTACAGACTGGAAAATTTGTCATGTTGTTCTGGACCTGACAGAACAGATAATCACCTCTGATTGGCTAGATAAACATTTATTCCTGCTCATAGTTGATTTTTGTCGTGCCCCGGCTGAGAAAGGGCAATAGGGCAGGCAGAGGGCAAGCTGGGGCGTGAACGCCTGACTCGTCACATTTTTATAAAATAAAACTGGATAGGTGGTCGGTGGTGGGTAAGGCAGACTGTTTCACCGGGGCCATTGAGCCTCCAGCTACAGCCTAGAAGAAATGTCTTTGTGCCTGCTGTTTTAGATACTGGATGAGGCGTTAGTCTATGATAGCTGGATATGATATTTGATATATAGGATAAAATAGGATAAATTAATGGATATTTACTTGAATTATTTTCTCACCTGTTGTGTTGGACACTTCCCCCTCAGCACATGGGACACAGTTATAGCAGCAGACATGATGTCCTCCATTAGGAGCCTTCCTGAATCCTGGAGAACATCGATCATTACACCGAGCCCGGGGCATCTTTGTAGACATAAAGAGTAATAAATTGAGTTTTTTACAGTATATATTGAGTGCTTTATACAGTATATATAAAATGTTCTATTACAGAATTTACGCTTTTCTGCTCCTTCGCCCAAAGAAAAGTAAATCATTTTTTTAAACAATGCATCTCATCCTGCAAAAAAAAAAGGTATCACATGGCGTTAAAAAATGTTATAGCCTACGAGGGGCCAATGAGAAAACAAAAGTCCACTAAGTTCTATAGGACAAACTGGCTGCTGCAGGGTGCTCCTTCTGCGCCTTGCTCTGCGTACATGTGGGGTCTCTGTACTCAGGGGAAATTGCTTAACAAATTTTAAGATGGGTTTCCTCTTTTTATATTTTGGAAATGTGTAAATTTTAGCAATAAATGAATGTATTACCGGCAATATTAGACCATTCTAAATTTCACCTCCATTTTGTTTTAATTACTTTGCAGCACTCATAAGGTTAAAAATCTTCCTAAAGACAGTTTCAAGTAGTTTGAGGGGTTAACTTTTGAAAATGGGGTGGGTACATAGGGGGATCCTAATGATTTATATTTCAAACTCATTTTATAAAAAAAATTTCTAAAATTTCAATTTAGAAATGGGAAAAAATGAAAATCTCTGTTCGATTTCTAAGCATCCACCATCATATACAGATAAAAGGACTTTTAAGAAATAATAGAAAAAAAATTTAGATATGTGAAATGTTAGTAAGTAACACATTTCGGTGGTAAAACTATTAGTCTCAGTTAATTCTAATTTTGAAAATGACAACTTTTTTTTTAATTGGCAAATTTTAGGGTTAGGGTTAGGGTTAAATTAAATTACCGCAAAACAATAGGGTTAGTACAGTACAATCACAAAATCGTTTTGGTAAGTTAAAGTGTTCAAAATTTATCAGCATATAAAGCAACACATGCAAAACTACAAAAAAAACTGGCTGAGACTTAAAGCGTAACTGTAAAACAAAAGTGATTTTACCAAATTATTATATATGATTTCTCCTTTAAAAACAAACAGAATGAAACCTTCTTTGTGCTGCTTGTCCTTTTCCTTCCAAAGTTCTGGCATCTTCTGTTTCTGCCAGTAATAAGAAAAAGTTTTTTGTATTTTCAGCTCACCTTCCGCGCTGTCCCAGCCGGTGCAGGGAGTTTCTGAGTCAGTTAATTTCCCAGGAAAAAAATGGTTTCCAGCGCTCAGCCAAAGCCTTAGAATATTTCCAGATGAAAAAAATTTCATTTTAATTAAAAAAATATTCCTATTGCCATGACAAGAGAGAAAAAACTGATGCGTTTCGGATCTGAACGATCCTTAGTAGTAGTCGAAACTATACAGACAGTAACAAATGTTAAATAGTCTGATTAGTTTGTAGACCTCCCCGGACCTGGTGTCAGACATTACAGGGCGTTACCTTGGGTAAGTGAACTCCTTATTGCTTATAATTTATAGTTAAACATGTTTGCAAAAAACTATGAAATCAGTAAATATACATTAAATCTCTACGATAGTTTAACCCAGTAGGAACCTGTGTGTTTATTCTGAGGATCTCTGGATCATAGTTATTTCGTCCAGTCCCCACCTCTTATAGGATTGTCTATACGCTCTATAGGAACTACTTTGAGAAACTTTGTGTTACCAGCATGGATTTCTCTGAAGTCCTTAAATGCACCTGACAATGTAGTGGATGTAGTATGAGACACATCTGTTATGTGTTCAGCTAAGTGAGTTTTTAAATTTCGTATTGTGCATCCCACATACTGCACACTGCTACTTGATTAGGTAAACAATGCAGTTTAGGTATCGACTAATGTTATAGATGTGATTGTCTGCCGATGTAAATTTGGAGGTGACTTCAATGAATTAACATAGGTTACAGCTTAAGCCCCCACATTTATGGCTACTAATATTATGTAGCCAAGTTGTTTTTTTATCTGACATTATGAATTGGTTGGGTGATAAAATTGCACCAATTGAACGGGCAGTTTTGAGAACATCTCTACAACCATTTTGTAGGATGCTTGCTAACTCCTTGTCTTGGTTTAGTAGCAGGAGATATTTTTATAATGATTTTTAATATGTCCTTGCAACCCAATCCTGCAACTTATGTTCCGGATCGCAGGCTCACCCGTGTGCCTCCCTGTGTCCCCTCACGACAGCAGTAGTTTCACTTACCCAGCCGCGCTTCAGCGACAATGTCCTTGCTCCTCGTTCCAGCCATCTAAAATTTAAAGGGCCAGAGCACTTCTAATTGATGCTGGCCATCTGACAACTTATAAATGGCCAACCTCTTCCTGTGACCCCTGCCGGATCTTTGTGCCTCATGGCCTTAGAGAAAGCTTGTTACTGATGCCCTGTGCTTGTGTTGCGAATTCCCATTGTGACCCTGGTTCCGTTATTGACTTTGATCCCGTGCTGCCTGTCCTGACCTTCCCCTACATCCCTGACTCTGATCCTGTGCTGCCTGTCCTGACTTCCTGCCTGTCCCCAACTATGATTTTGCTATACGATTTGTACTTCGCCTTGGCCACCACCGCGGACAAAGTTGCACCTGTGGAGCGACCTGGTGGTACCATTCCTCAGAAAGTCCAACCCGCTTTGCGGCGTGCTCTAGTGAAAACTTAGACTTCGCTCCCAGGTGTCGGCTTAAATCATCATCCGCGGTGGTCCAGGAAGTTCACTGCCCCAGATGCCTGACAGTAAGATCCGGCCATGTATTCCGCCAAGGTCCCGCTACCTGACCTGGCTCATCTTACCACCATCGTGGTGCAGCAGTCCCAGCAGATTGTCGTACAAGCTCAGCAACTTGGAAAAGTCACTGCCATGTTGCAGCAATTACAGCTTGCAGCTACTTCGGTTCATCTACCCCCTGCAGAACCCAAGCTGAGACTCTCCATGCCATCTAAGTATGATGGGGACCCAAAGTTGTGGAGAGGCTTTATCACCCAGTGCTCCTTGCACATTGAACCTCTGCCGACACAGTTTGTCACAGAACGATCTAAGGTGGCTTTCATAATCAGCCCCCTCTCCGGCAAGGCCCTGGTATGGGCTACTTCCCTCTGGGACAGAAAAGACATGGTCACAGCTAATATTACCTCCTTATTCACTGAGTTCCGGTCTGTCTTTGAGGAACCTGCACAGGCGTCTTCTGCTGAGACTGCACTGCTGAACCTGCATCAAGGCGACTCATCTGTTGGTGATTATGCTGTTCAGTTCTGTACCCTGGCTTGTGCGCTAACCTGGAATGAAGCATCCCTGGTTGTAACATTTAAAAAGGGGCTATCTGGACCGATTAAAGACGCACTGTCTGCACGTGACCTGCCATCTACCCTGAGTGGATTCTTCTCTGTGGCCACTCAAATTGACATCTGGTTCATTGAACGTTTTGAGGAGCAGTGTCTGAAACAAGTGCAAGTTAGGAACCGACGTCTGCCCCGCCTGGCTCCCGCCTTCCAAATACCACTTCAGCCACCTGCCTTGTCAGCTGCAGAGGAACCGATGCTGGTAGATAGAGCTTGGCTTTCTACTCAAGAGTGTTCCCGACAAAGGCAGGAGAATATATGTCTCTATTGTGCTAGGTCAGAGCTCTTTCTTAAGACATACCCTGAACATCCTCAGCATCTGGGAAATGCACGCATCTAGGGTTCCTGAGAGAAGTGCCCCTTCAGCCTTCCGGAACTCCGGCTCTGCGGGGAACTTCCTGGATGTTGCTCTGGTCCCCCAGCATTTCCCATGGTTCATCTAGAGAAGCCACTGGTCATTACTTCTGTCAGTAGGCAGGTCTACTGGGACTCAGTCCTGTATCGCACAGAGTCCTTGTGCTTGCAAGTTGGGGCCTTGCATAAGGACAGACTGTTAATTGTCCTATCCCGATCCACGTCTTATGTTATTCTGGGCCTCCTGTGGTTGCAAGAACATGCTCCTTAGCTTAACTGACATACCGGTGAAGTTCTCCACTGGGGACCAGAATGCCAGTCACACTGTTTTGTGGTACCGTTTCCCGTGTCCACCAGCCTCTGGTGGGTCTCCTCGCTCCATATATGGACTTTGCCAATGTCTCCACACCATCCCTACGACAACCCCATAGACATGTTCCTGGGAATGTCCCCTCTACAAGGTTGCATGTATCCAGTTTCAGTGTCTGAAACCACGGCTATGTTGGCCTGTGTGAAGGAGAACTTGCAGAGGGGGTTCATAAACAAATCCTCTTCTCCTGTCGGGGCAGGGTTCCTTGTGGCCAAAAAGGATGGGTCGCTCCGTCCATGCATAGACTATCGTGGCCTTAACAAAATTACCGTCAAGAACTGCTACCCATTGCCTTGATCACAGAACTTTTCGACCGCCTACGCGGAGAAAAGGTCTTTACCAAACTAGACATACATGGGGCATATAACCATCTGCGAAGGCGATGAGTAGAAGACCGCCTTCAATACTCGTGATTGAAACTTCCAGTATCTTGTCATGCTGTTTGGACACTGTATTGCTCCAGCTGTGTTTCAGGAGTTTGTCAACGACATTTTCAGAAACTTGCTATATACCTGTGTCGTGGTCTACCTCCATGATATCCTGGTGTTCTCTATGGACCTTTAGTCCCACTGATCCCATGTATGGCAAGTTCTTAGATGTCTAAGGGCCAATTGCCTTTATGTTAAACTCGAGAAGTGTCAGAAAGATGAATCCCAGATGGATCCCAGTAAGTTATCCGTGGTTCTTCCGTAGCCTTGCCCGGTAGGATACAGAGAATCCTGGGCTTCACCAATTATTACCGGCAATTTATACCACACTTCTCCTCTCTGGTATCTCCTATTGTGGTGCTTACCAAGAAGAACGCTAATCCTGAACTTCGGCCTCTGGCAGCTGAAGAAGCTTTCGCTAAGCTGAAATCCACCTTCGCCTCTGATTCAGGTCTCCAAGCCTGATACAAAGAAGCAATTCTAGCTGGAGATTGATGCCTCCTCAATGGGAGCTGAAGTGGTGCTTACCCAGAAAGGGCCCAAGGGCCAAAGTCTAACCTCTGGGTTCTTCTCTAAGACTTTTTCTTTTGCAGAGATGAATTACTCCATAGGAGACCAAGAGCTACTGGCCATCAAACTGGCCATAGGAGAGTAACGCTATCTTCTGGATGGAGCTCACTTTCCAGTCTGCATATATATTGACCACAAGCACCTCCATTATATTTACACTCAATCCACGGTGATCCCACTGGCCACTCGTTTTCTCACGCTTCAGTTCCTTTATCCACCACCATCGGGCAGAAAAAAACATCAAGGCTGATGCCCTTTCTAGTGCCTTGGTTATCGACTGGTTGTTGCGGCCCGGTGGACCTTCAGCAACTTCCTCCTGGCAAGACCTACGTCCGACCTGCTTTTCGGAAGAGAATACTAACTTGGGAACATTGCTCATGTGTGGCAGGGCACCCTGCACACACATGAGGATTTTTTTGGCTCCTGCACTTCTCGTACCTGAAACAAGCCATCTCATCTCGGTCTCTCATCTCGGTCTCGGTCTTCTTCTGCCGTTGCCAATACCCAGCTACCTCTGGACCCACGTAGCTATGGACTTTATTACGGACCTTCTTATGGTAATACTGTCATCTGGGTGGTAACTGACCGGTTCTCCATGATGTCCCACTTTGTTCCTCTACCAGGTCTGCCATCAGCTCCACGCTTTTCCAGCCTGTTCTTTCTGCACAATTCTGGCTTCTGGGACTTTTCTAGCACATTGCCTCGGACTGTGGGTTCCAGTTTTTTTCTGGTGAACCCTGTGCGGTCAACTGCAAGTTAAGCTGGACTTCTCATCTGTGTTCCATCTGAAGTCCAATGGAGAAGTTGATAGGGTTCATCAGACCCTGGGATGCTATCTCCGCCATTTTCTCTCTGCCCAACAGAAAGACTGGTCAGCTTTGCTGCCATGGGCTGAATTCTCCTACAACTCTCTGGACTCTGAGTCTGCCGGTGTCATTTCTTTTTTTGTTGCTTATGACGACATCCACAGCCACTTCTTCCTCTCTCAGTATCTGCTGATGTTCCTGCCGTGGAAGAGTTGGTAGAAGACTTTAAGTTTATCTGGGAACAGATTTGTCAATCTCTACTTCGGGCGTCCGTCAGCACCAAAACTCAGGCTGATAAGAAATGAAGACCTCCACCAGTTTTTCCTCCAGGTGATAAAGTGTGGCTCTCCTCCAGATATGTCCAACTGAAGATTCCCAGCTAAAAACTTGTTTCCTGGGTCCTTTCGAGGTGCTAAAGCGCATCAATCCTGTGGCCTACAAGCTGCGCCTTCCTCCCACCACGCGCATCCCCAACTCCTTCCATGTCGCCCTCCTGAAGCCAGTCATCCTGAACCACTTCAGGTACCTCCTCCTGCTCCCGAGGCTGATGCCACCGATGTCTATAAGGTAAAAGAGGTCCTGTATATGAAGTCGGTCCGAGGAAAGTGGTTCTTTCTCATCGACTGAAAGGGGTTTGGTCTGGAGGAGAGGTCTTGGGAGCTTGAGGACAACATCCTGGACATGCCCTTCTACAGAGGTTTCTTCATACCAAGGCTGAAGGGGGTGAAGACTGTCACGGGTGCTCCTGTGACCCATGTTCCTGTGACAAAACATGGCAAATTAACTCCTGATATGATAGGTCTGATTGTAGGAGGAAACACTGAATTATGCGTTTTTGTGAGGACATAAAAAATTGGTATTTTGGTAATAGGTACTTGCCCATGACATTAGAGAATATGGCCAGAGTTATATCTTCCATTATAAGTTTAGACAACTATTCCTAAATTTGTGTACTAGGGTTGTAGGTCAGTGTTTTACATGTTTTTATACATTTACACATTCTTGGATTATGACGAAAGTTTTGAATGGCAGAAGAATCTAACTCTGTAAGGTTGTACTTTTTTTGTCTCGATGAAATTTCTGTTTTTAAGACTTTTCTGTTTTTAAGGTCTCTTTCCACAGAATTTTGGAACTGGTCCATTTCTGGTAATCTTGTTTCAATGGAATAAAATAATGGATTTTTTGTTTTTATTAGATTTGAAGTGTCCATCATATATTCCTGACTGGGATTTGTATCTACTTGTAGACGATTAGTTGTGTCAGTGGGAATTCTTCACTGAAGTCCAGACTTTTTGCAAATTCAGCTTGTCCCCGGCTATTTAAAAACAATGTGGAGATGACCATATTCTAGGAATCGTGATTTGTTGCTTCTTGTACATCACTGGATAAAAAAAGTTATTTTTTTATTGTCAGCAATCTTATACATTTATTGACATTCCACTCATGTCTTGCATTGGGATACAATTTAAACCTTTAGATAAGAAATTTCTGCTTGGGATAAGATGGAAGCTGAAAGATTTATGATGCTATTGTTAGTATGCATGTAATATCTTGTGATGGTGGTTTTCTTTCTGCTCTGCGTTTGTTAATCTTTTTTTTAGAAATTGTTTTGTTGTTTTTTGAGAATTTTTGGGGGGATAATGTAGATTTTTTGCGATTCTGTGCTGCATTGGAATTATCTTCAGAAAAATCTGTACTTTGGGCCGACGCTTCATAGTTGGATCTATTGTGTTTTCTCAGGATTGAGCGCAACGGTCGTGTTCTTTTCTCTTTCCAATAATAAATTGAGTTTGTGGCATAGTCCCGTATATCCCTTTCAAATTTAGTCTTTTTTGTGGTTGTAATTGTATACTTCATTTTCTGTAAGTTTGACTCCATTTTCCTTTTCGACTCATGATAATCCGCAGTGGGTCCATACCGTGTTAGATCTTCTTGTATATTGTTAATTTGTATAGTCAGTTATTGTAACTTTTTCATCATATATAATGATCAGCTCTATGAATTTAAAGGAACATTCTGATAAGGTGTTACACCCTTTTTGAGTAAATGCTTCATCATACGGGGTATTGGGTGTTTTTTAAAACTCTGAATCCCCTGAGTATCATTTTTACGTTCCTTGTATTTAGTGAGAGTTGAAAAAGTCCCACATGGGCAGACAATCACATATATAATATTAAGAGACACCTAATCTGCAATTCAGATCACATTGTATACCTAATCAAATGTTCCCATGTTCCAATGTGCAGTACATGGGATGCACAATACGAAAATAAAAAACTTGCATAGCAGAACACAGAACAGATGTGTCTCATCAGACTTTAGAGAAATCCATGCTGGTAACACAAAGTTTCTCAAAGTAGTTCCTATAGAACGTGTAGACAATCCTACAAGCGGTGGAGACTACTGGATCCTCACAATAAACACACGGGTTCCCACAGGGTTAACTTATCGTAAATATTTAATGTGTTTAACTATAAATTATGAACAACAATGAGTATACTTACCCAAGGTAACAACCAGCAACCCAGTTTCGGGGAAGTCTAGAAACTAGTGACAATATTTAACATTTATTACCATCTGTATAGTTTGGACTAAGATTAAAGAATGCTCAGATCCAAAACGCGTCAGTTTTTTGACTCTCTTGTCATGGCAATACGAATATGTTTTTAATTAAAATATAATAAAAGTTGCTTTTATCTGGAAATATTCTAAGGATTTGGCTGAACGCTGGAAACCATTTTTTTCCTCCATCAGGTGAACTTGTATTCCCTCATTTACAATAACATTGTTGTGGTGTAATCAAGGATGATATGTGATCCTTACAGTGGGGATCCAGCAGAATGGCCACTGTTGACAATGCCAGAAACTCAGTGTTGTTGCTCAGGCGCTGGAGTATGTAGTGGCCTACGTGAGACAAGGACAAGATATCCAGGGTGGGGTCTGTCTCCTCCTTCTTAGTATCCTACCAGCAAAGCTTCAGTCACTTATGCACTTGGTGTCACCCTGCTTAGAGAGAAACTCATCCTACTCCTCTGCTTTATCCATCTACAGAACTGCTACCTGTCTGGGCAGTGGAGTGTCTGGCTGTTGTTGGTTCAGCAACCCTCCCTGCGAGACAATTGTGGACTGGCCTGACACCTTTTCCTCCTCTGCTTTCTAGAGGCCATCATTACATCTTTTGTTATAGCCTGAAAAGTTATTTCTAGAAGGCAAATTATGGGTATGGTAGGGCAGACAAGCATCATCAGCGATTTTCATATTGGTAGCGTATAGGAGGCTCCACATCATGAGACAAATGTCTTTCATTCAAAGACATATGCACTAATTGGTGGTAAAGTCCTGTTGGTCTGCACTTTGACTCACCAGGGTGTTCTGGAGCTGGAACTGAACAGTTGTCTGCTGCTGCTCACACACCTTTCCAGCAGATGTAATGTGGAATTCCACCTGGTTGGCACATCACATATTAGGCAGTGGATATGAAGGCCGAAGTTTCTCTGCGTTGCAGTTAGAGGAGCAGCAGTAGGTTGTAGACGCAGAAAGTGTGCACAACTGGCAACTACTATATTCAGCAGCTCTGGCATTTTTGTAATTGGCCAGGAAGCTTTGCACCACCTAATTAAGCACATATGCAAATAATGGGTTGTACAGGGACCTGGCTTGGAATGTTCTCGTGGCAGTGGTATGGGAAAAAAAAATTTTAAAAATAAGTTTTGGCTTTGGTTAATACTTTCGGTTTTTGTAAATGAATATTTTTGTGTTTTTCAAAAACTTTATTTTGCCACAAAGTTTTGATTTTCTGAAACCGTTTGTTTTCAAAAAGTTTAATTTATGCTCATCCTTAGGCATAGTGGGCGGTAGCAGGCCATGTAGTGGCTATGGGCTGCCCCGTGTGCCTTTTCCCAATTCCACAACTTCTGCTGGCTACCTGGGGCATTGTGACCGCCACCACTTCCTCTGAAGTATCATTGCCTTTGAGTCATGTTGGGTCTAGGGGATCCTCATCACCATTTAGATGTTCTTCCACCAAGCTCAAACCACCCCCCTCCATGTCAGTCTCCACACTGTAGATGGCCAATGATGGTCCACTGTCGACATCCTCATCCTCCTTCACTAGTTGTTGGGAATCTTGCAACTGGGTCATGGGCAGGTGGGTGGCCCACCAAAACCCAGCCAGGAGAGTTGTTATAGAATATTAGTAACTTCTACGTGACCATGTGGCTGAAAGGTCCTTGCTTTTTGAAAGGGGGTAAAGTGAAGGGCTTTGCACAAAAAAAGATGGAATGGGTTGAAGACAATTCTATGCAACTTGAGGCCCTTTGCAATGTATTGATCAATGCCTTAACTTCATCTGTCCCATGGTACTGGTTAGGTCCACTTCTCCTTGTTTTATGATAATTATTTTATTATATTTTTTTATATTTCTTTGTTTTTTTAAATGTTATGTTGTTATTATTATAAGTATTTTGCCTAACCCATTGAAGGCAGGACAACTACCATTATTCCCACCATTTTTTAGCCCTCTAGACCCATTTTACAGCCATTTTTGGGTGCTAAAATCCAGGGGTTCATGTTGGGGTCAAAGGTCTGTCTGCATTGATATAAACTTCGGACAAACCTATTGACCCAGAATTTTAACCAATCCACTCATCTCTAGTAGTAAAAGAAGGGAGGAAGATGGAGCTGCTTGATTTGATTACTCGGGAGGATCGACAGAGACCCCCATGTGACTGGCCCATTACTGACTGGACTTATATCTAACCAAGAACTGGTGGCATCCAAGCTTAAACTAATTAATGCTGCCTGCACATGAACAGGTCTAAAATTGCTAATGTGCAAAAATGTCCTTATTTTGGCTTATGATCCATTCAAAAGTATTGCAATTAGTGGACCCTATTAATTTACATTAAAGATAAATGAGAAGTACTTTTGAGGCATAAATTACTTTTGATCACTTTGTATTTGCTTTTTGGAGGTGATCAGAAATGTTATTTCAATTGTTATTTTTTAGATTTTATTTTGTACCCATAACTTTTGTCAATAAATCATGGTAGATGCTAAAAATTCTGACTGTACCTCATCTTTGTAACAAAGTTTTCTAACAATGACTGAACTGTGTAAAAAATTGGACCTAAATAGAGATGAGCGTGTATACTCGGCCGAGTATACTGCTCGGTCGAGTATTAGCATACTCGGACCGGCTCGTTACTTGGACGAGTATCTCGCCGGCTCGACATCAAGGAGTAAATTAATAAAATAAATTGAATGAAAGGATTTTTATTGTAAAAAAAAAATATTACACATGTTTCCAGATGTTTTACTTGTAAGGACACATTGAAATAACACTGTTCTTCACTTTGCAGGTGTGCGCGCGTGTCTCCCACTAGGTTAATGTTTTAATTCTATTCTCCACTTTGCAGGTGTGCACACGTATCTCCGAACCTATCGGAAGACACGCACGCACATCTGCAAAGTGAAGAATAGAATTAAAACATTAAAAACAGTGAACACAGGAGCATTTAAGTGCAGAACACATTGAAAGAACAATATTCTTCACACTGCAGATGTTCCGAACATCTCCTAACATAGCTCTTTTAATGTTCTGTTTTATTAAAAAAATGCTCGAGTCTCCCATTGACTTCAATGGGGCTCATTATTCGATACGAGCACTCGAGCATCTGGAAAAGTTTGTCTCGAATAACGAGCACCCGAGCATTTTAGTGCTCGCTCATCTCTAGACCTAAAGCAAAAATACATTCTAAAAAGCATCAGTTACTTCAGAATTTGGGCTCAAATTAATGTCCACAAAACCTCATGTTTATGGCAGAAAATCAAGTTCCATCTTTTAAACATACAGTAAAAATAGACGGTTGGTAAATACGGTTTCTTACTCTGTTGTTTTTCCATATAATGTTTTCTGTAGAAACATCGCCCTCTAAATCTCCAGAATGCTGAAATGTTGCAATAGGCAAATCTCTCATAAAACGTTTCTTATCGTCTTCATCACTTATGTAGATCACCCAGTTCCTTAATTCCCATGAAAAATGCACTTCCCTCCTGTCATTAAATGCAATGCTCCTGTAATCAAAATCTATGAAGTAAATGTATTTCATGTACTTCTGCAGCTGAAAATAATTAATAAGATAACAAAATGAACAATGAGTGATTCAAAATATCAGCACAAACTGGTTATAATGTACAAAAATTATCCTATTGCTGCAAAAACTTCAAAATGTCGTAGGCATTTTTACTAAAAGTGCCGCAGGGCAAAGAGTTTGGACATTATTATACTTTACCCAAAAATAGTAGCATCTGTTGTACCTACTAATAGCTATCGGTCAGGCTTCTGGGGTAGTGAATCCCCTGGACCACCGCGGATGATGACATAAGCCGACACCTGAGACCGGAATCGAAGTGGCACCCGGTTTTCAATAGAGCCCGTCGCAAAGCAGGTTGGTCTTGCTTCAGCATGGTACCACCAGTTTGTTCCACAGGTGCGACTTGTCGGCAGGCAATCTCGTGGTCAGGGACAGGCTGGAGGTCCGGGGTCACAACGGGAGGTCAATACACAGGTCACAGATAACAGCTTTCTCAAAGGCATAAAGCACAAAGATTCGGCAGGGTGTGTGGGGAGAGCTGGGTTAAATAGAATTCTGGGTAAGGCCAGTGACAAATAACGGCGTGCTGGCCTTTAAATATTGTGAAACCAGCGCGCGAACGCCCTAGGACACGCGGACGCCCCCCACACTTCAGCCTCCCTTTCTTCTTGGGCTGGAGGAATCTCTGCAGAAGATCATGGTCCAGGATATTGTCCTCGGACTCCCAAGATCTATCCTCTGGCCCGAACCCCTTCCAATCAACCAAGAAGAAAGATACTTATTTGTGGTATCAATTAAAATTATGCATCTAGCAGAACCTACTTGTAGAAAATGACAAGCCACTACAAAAGAGTAGGACGAGGCGATTCCAGCCGAAATACACATCAGGGTGCAGACATTACATTAACTTATGTATGTAAGTATGGAATTTCCAATTCATTTGCGAACATCGCGAAGACTCGTCTAATTGGACATCACTTGGATAATTTCCATAACCGTAACCCTAACCCGATCTCGCAATAGATTGTATTATAGAGTGGATATTTCCTGCCCGTGGCAGCCTCCGGGTGACTTCCCTGCATTGCTGGATTCAATTTTTTAAACCATATGAAATGTATTTTGTATTTATTATGATGAAATATAGAATTGTTATTTTTATAAAATTCTCTTTTGTTGTGGCTTGTCTTTTTAGTAGTGACTCTTAGCTCCTCCCATGGGCGTCTCTCGACACGCCTTCACCGCCAGTACAGAATCACCCCATGAGAGGTTCCACTGTAACACTCAGCGGGTACCCCGCATTGGCACCACAACCATAGTATCACTGTACTGCATTACATGCAACCGGTTTTGGCACCGCATCCCACGAACGGGCCCATCCAATGTAACCCACATTCGGGGTAAGATTTAACAGTGGCTCTGACCACAGCTTTATATCTTTCTAGCTTTGCATCGTTTGGCCTAGAACTAACTGTGATTTGTGGACACATAGATCATCTCAAGGTGCATTACCGTGTCTTGCCTGCAATCAACACCAGTATTGCCCAGCACGATACATGAAGGGTAATCTCAGCTTCCGTCATTATGTGTACCGATTGTATATACCCCTCTTTCTGACTCTAAATTTACTGAGTTTTCAATGCAGATTTTTCTGCCACCACATGGTTATAAACTTTTGTCTGCTGGCACCCAATAATTGAACCCTGTAATATACGAATACAAGGGTAAGCACAGTTTGACTACTTTTCACTCATGTGCATCTACTTTTAACCACAACCATCCCCATAAACTAACTTGGTGCATATATATATATGATTTATCCTACAGGTCAATATTATTTCCCCAGATGAGCCATGATATATGGGTGAAACATGGCATGAAGGGAACTCCAGACCCAGACCATGACTGTGTATACATGACTTAGGGATTAGCCACATAGGGCTGTTGCTCCGTGGTCAGGCTCAATAGGGCATAATAGACCCTTGACATAGCCCACTTAGGGCCTAATAGGGATCCCTGCCCTACTGGACGACAAACCCTCTTCCTTCACAGTACGTGCAGTCTATTTCCTCTCCTGCCCGTAACATCTCATTTGGAGAACCACACACATCCTGGCACCCGTGTTTGGCTAGTTATGTGATTCCCTTCCGGATGGAGACCACGTTGCGGGGGTCTCAAAGGCATTGTAGACTCACAATCAGATTATTGATTTGAACCTACAGATATTACATATACAGATGTACATTTGCCTTTGCCATCTAAGAGGTTCTGATGTGACCCAGTAGGATCTCAGGTAAAGAATAAATGCATCCATCAAGTAAACTAGAGGAGAGTTATACAGTAGATGTCTGTACATTGTGTATTTATGACTTTTTATGCAATCATCACTTACCTTTTTGGGCCATATTTGTCTTTCTAAATTACCTTCTCTGTGGTTCATCATATGAATGGCCTTGGCCAGAAGATACACAGATACAAATGTATAATAGTAGCTTGTATCTTTAAAGCCATATTCAGTTGGTGGAATATAACCTGTCCCGGTGCAGTTCACTCCAATTTCTCCATAATACCACTCGTACAGCGCATTTATCTTCTTGTTTTTAGCCCTGCATCTAAACAGATAGAACCAGATGTCCTCCAGCAGTGGATCATTTGGATGTGACAATGGATTCACATTATCAATGGATCTAGCAGCTTTTGGAATTGTACGTCTTGGTACCATAAAGGTCAAACTGCTGTTGGCATTTCTTATCTCATCGGGAACTGTTTTAAAGAAAATATTAGCCCATGACTCATGAAAGATCAAGGTGATATTTTCAGTCAACTTCTTAGATTTGAAGGCAAAAGTCATGTGATTTTCTGTGTAAGGTCCATAGACGACAATAACCTCAACCGATGATTTCTCAATTACAGAAACCAAACTACTAACACCAGAAATGCTCATAGAATCAAGAGTGATAGTGAAGTCAATGCAGATCTCATGCTCGGCCATCAGCTTAGTCAGTTCTTGTACTTCCATATCATTAGCCATCAGTGTTATAACAATTCCAACCCAATTCCATCCGAAGAACCTCAGACAATTAACAATAGCCACGTACTGGGTCCTGGAGTCTGGAGCAAACACATATGTAGAGGGGTGTACTAAGTCACTACTGTGCATGAAGGGCTCACTCACACCATAAACAATCTGTAGAAACAGAAAAATGAGAATTTTATGTTATAATATATGATACACATAAGGAGGAGCCTTCAAACACTTAGCAGATCACTGTTCTGTGTTCAGCTTGTGACCTGAATAGTCGTGTGACTCTGGAACATCTCAGATCTGCAAACTACACTTTAGTAGTGGTCCTGTAATGTCTTGTCGTTATTATAATATAATAATGCCTGTCACGGTTCGTGAGGGGCAAACCGTCTGAGAGTCTCTTTGGAAAGAGTCTGTGGACCCTCTGGAGCACCGCGGGGAATGGTGTGAGACCCGCGGTGGCAGCCAAGTAGCAGGAAACAGTCACAACCTAAGATGACAGCAGGAATGCAGAGGGGCACTGGTAACGCTGGTACGAAGTGAAGACACCGCTGGGCTGGAACCCTGAAAGGCACGGCAGAAGCACAGGAAGGCAGAAGGATACCACTGGGCTGGAACCCTGGACGGCACAGCAAGAGCACAGTCGTACAGGATATGGACCACCAGACACGGACTACAGGATACGGACCACCGGACACAGACCACAGGATATGGACCACCGGACATGGACCACAAGATATGGACCACAGGACATGGACCACCAGACACGGACCACAGGAAACGGACCACAGGATATGGACCACCGGACACGGACCACAGGATATGGACCACCGGACATGGACCACAAGATATGGACCACAGGACATGGACCACCAGACACGGACCACAGGATACGGACCACAGGATACGGACCACAGGAAACGGAACACAGGATATGGACCACTGGACGCGGCACACAGGATATGGACCACCGGACACGGACCCCAGGATATGGACCACAGGACACGAAGCACAGGAGGAGTCTGGAAACGCACAGGAAACGGGACCTCGGGAAACACACAGGAACGGGACCTCGGGAAAACATGGGAGGCTTTCACTTCAGTGGGAAGACTTGAAGATCTGGCGAGGAATGAAGGGAGCTGCCGGGTTATATAGGAAACCCGGAAGTGACCAGCGCCAATGCGAAGGACGCTGGCCCATGAAGTTCAGAGAAGTCACTGCACCTGCCCTAGCAGTGGGAGTGCACGGCCTCAAAGGCAGGAGGCATGCGGCCTGCACTTCAGGACCCGGAGCACAGCCAGAAGCCGGGAGAGGTAAGTGCGGGCAGGGGGACGGGCACAGGCAGTCACTGGTGCACAGTTGTACATGTTGTGGATCGCGGGGGCACCCGTGACAAAGCCATTACTAAAATGCCTCCTGCCTTCTAGAAATACGATACTAGAAATGTAATACTACAGATACAAGTGGTATGTATAGGGCATTAAACGTGCATTATTTGTAGAGCAAGTCTATAAATATAGGATCTGTCTAGGGTCCTGGGGTCTTTTGATTTTAGTCTCATTCCTGAGATTCCTGTGCTTGTCCTTTTTTGGATTTAGTTTCTAGTCTCTGCCATGTCATGTTAGTAATGGCTTTGTCACGGGTGCCCCCGCGATCCACAACATGTACAACTGTGCACCAGTGACTGCCTGTGCCCGTCCCCCTGCCCGCACTTACCTCTCCCGGCTTCTGGCTGTGCTCCGGGTCCTGAAGTGCAGGCCGCATGCCTCCTGCCTTCTAGAAATACGATACTAGAAATGTAATACTACAGATACAAGTGGTATGTATAGGGCATTAAACGTGCATTATTTGTAGAGCAAGTCTATAAATATAGGATCTGTCTAGGGTCCTGGGGTCTTTTGATTTTAGTCTCATTCCTGAGATTCCTGTGCTTGTCCTTTTTTGGATTTAGTTTCTAGTCTCTGCCATGAGACTGCTACAGAGATTGTCATCATGCTGATGATGCAGCAGAGCTAACCCTTTCACCTGAGTTAACAACATGACAGTCTGGCCAGACCTAAATCAGGTGGGGTGGACCTCCCAGAACCCAAACTATAACACTCAGCGTCCATGCTCATGCATGTAACTGACTGGCATTATCACAAAGCATCTAAAGAGTGGGTGTCTTTAGATACAGATATTACTCACCCCCACATTCAAACTATCCCATGGCTGCAGCCGGCTCAATGACCAGAGAGCTTCACACACTGCCTTTTCTCCCCATATTTCTTCTATGAATGGGACAGATTGGCTTCCTGGTCAGATTGCAGGGCCAGCTTAACCCCCTATTTAACAACGCAGCTTTTCCCCAGGGGTGGGGAGGAGGAGATTTCTGTGCTGGGAAGTGGAAGCAGATAACCCTATGGGCTTGGCGGTAAGCGGAGATACTCTGCCTGCCTGTGACACCTTGCGAGCCTCCAACCCAAACACCCCTCTGACATGGCTGGAATACTAATAGCTAGCATCATTTATAAGCTCTGACTCTGACTCTAGATTTGGGGCATCCCTTACTGTAATGGAGGCCCTCCTCAGGCTCCCATATCCCCGGCCACGTACTATCTCAGCTGTACGCTATACTGCTCACCGAATCCTCTTGGGGGAATCCATGGCGGCATGGGAGACAGAACTTCCCCTACCCTGAAGCGCGCAGGAGAAGAATTATAAGATTTTATCATGATGGTACAGGTGCCCCCTCACATTCCATAAGATCTATCCATGAGTCTCGGAAATTTGCAGGCGGTGCAGAGGTCGGATCCATTTTGCATGTCTTGTGGAGTTGCTTGGTGATACAGATTTTCTGGCAGATGGTGTTTGACAAATACAGCAAGGTATTAGGTAAGACCGTACAGTTCAGTCCACAGGTCGCCCTTCTCTCGGTGTTGCCGGGCACCATTTCCTCCATCAAAAAGTTCCTCCTTTGCCACTTCCTCACAGCAGCGAGGATGGTGATCCCTCGATACTGAAAGAGCCTCCATCCACCTACTACTGTGGAGTGGATGCAAGAGCTCTGTTATATACGTAGAATGGAGGAGCTGGTGGCCGATGACTCACTAGACCCGAGCAAAAGAACCATGGTTTGGGCCCCTTGGGAGGAATACCAGCAAAGCCCTGCCTTTCAGATCTCTTCACCTAAAACTATAGTCTCTTTACCTAAAACTGAAGCCTCTCAGGATTTCTTTATCCGAAACTATTAGGAAGTACGGTCACACCCGATCAGTACGTCTGCAGAATGACTTGGAAGCCGCCTTTCACCCCCCTTTACCCCTATTCCTCTTTCCCTATCCTTGCCCTGTTTGATTTGTCTTGTCTAGTTTGTCTCCCCCTCCTGTCTGTTTTTAGTATATTATTTTGCTGCTGGAATGGGTGGAAAGTACAAAATGTTACATGTTTGTTATGAAGGGTGCCCCAACTGTATAAGGAGGGTGCCCGCAGACTGGGGGTGTGCTGGTGTTACATGGGACGTTTGCACTTTAAATAGGGGTTGTATTTGCTTCCTTTCTCCTCCCTGATGCTGCTCAATCCCTCCCATAGCTGAGCCTTTATAGGGCAGGCACTGGGCCTGCACTTCCTCTTGCCCACGCCATCTTCAAGCTGTCTGCAGTTGTGGTGAGCGGTATCTGGCTTGTGTTCTGGTACCTTAGGTAGCCTTGGGTGACCCCTTCCCCTTCAAATGCAGGCTCCTTTCATCGGGAGAGGAGGTCCAGGTCGTCCGGGTGGCGTCCCCAGTCTTCATCGGGCGGTTCCTCGGATGCCACTGCGATGACTGGTTACCGGAGCCGAGGACGATGTGGGAGTGGCTGCAGCAGTTTCTGCCAGGGAGACCAGCCTGGTTTTCACCGCCGATAGCATCGGCCAACATCTCGACGTCTGTGGCTCCGCCCACAGGTGCTACGGTTTTTGGCAAGTATTGTTTCTCTCACTAGAGGCTGGGTGTTACCATGTTATATCTCTCTGCTGTCACCACATTGTGTACTAGGTATCCTCATCATATATGAGAGTATTTTTACCTCAGGAATTACTAATTACCACAGGAGTTCATGTCTCAATGTCTCCTCATGTATCTGCTCAGCTTCCTTACACATGGCAGCTATGGCTGTGAGCACATAACCTTACAGGATATGACTGGTTAATGTTTCTGGGGAGCAGCATTACCTGATGTGATGTGCATGTGGGATAAAGTTATGTAAGAAGCTGCCATGTCTCCTCAGCCATGTCTCCTCAGGAGTACCAGCTATCTTATACCCTGCAGATATGGCTGTGATATGTGTAAGACTATACAACACACTATAGATATGGCTGTGATATGTGTAAGACTATACAACACACTATAGATATGGCTGTGATATGTGTAAGACTATACATCACACTATAGATATGGCTGTGATATGTGTAAGACTATACATCACACACAGTAGATATGGCTGCTTTATGTGGCTGATGAACTTTATTTACTAGTTCAATTTGGACATGAAAGTGTTACTGAGTGCAGTCAGATTGTTATGTCTATGTGAGCGTTTCTCTCAGTGTAGACCAGGGGCGTTGCCAGGGTTGTAAAAGATCCGGGGCATGGGCCCCAATACATATGTAGCGCTCTTACAGTAATGCCCCCTCCTGTACATAACCCCCTCACATTGGTTGTGCCAATAACTTTACAAATGGTGTATACAGCTACAGAAACCACAGGAGAAATCCCTACTTGTTACCAGGTGCTTGTTACCCATTACATGTGTATTACTGAAAACGCCAATGAGATGAAACCAAGGCCTGTCCTAGTGCCATGTGTGTACACGCTCCAAGAAATGTGCCCATTACCCCCAGTAATGTCCTCACACACAGCCCCAGTAAGTAATGTGCCCACACAGCCCCCCAGTAAGTAATGTGCCCACACAGCCCCCATATAGTAATGTGCCCCACACCCCCCAGTAATATGCTCACACACAGCCCCGTAGTAATGTCTCCCACACAGCCCCCCATTAAGTAATGTGCCACAACAGCCCCCGCAGTAGTAAATGTGCCCACACAGCCCCCCAGTAATTCATGTCCCCACACACACACACCGCCCCAGCATTACTGTGCCCACACCCGCCGCCCCAGTAACTATCCGCACACAAGCCCCAGTAAGTAATGTGCCTAACACGCCCCCCAAGTAATAATGGTCCACACACCAGCCCCCAGTAATTGTCCCCACACCCCCCAGTAGTAATGTGCCACAACACAAGCCCCCCAGTAATAATGTGCCCACACACACAGCCCCCCAGTATAAGTGATCCACACCCCAGCCCCCCAGTAAGTTATGTCCCTCCACAACAGCCCCCATAAGTAATGTGCCTCCACCCAGCCCCCCAGTAAGTATGGTCCCCACACAGCCCCCCAGTAAGTAATGTGCCACACAGCCCCCCAGTAACGTAATTGTCCCGACACAGCCCCCCCAAGTATTGCACCCCCTATAGCCTCACACCAGCCCCCATAAAGTAATTCCCTCACACAAGGCCCCCATAAGTAATGTCCTCACACACAGACCCCAGTAGTAATGTGCCCACAGCCACCCTCAGCATAGGTAATGTGCCCACCACATCCCCCCAGTATGTATGCTGTTCCCCAACAGCACCCCCAGTAAGTATTGCTCCACACACGCCCCGTAAGTAGCCCACTCACCCAGTACATAATGTGTCCTTACACAGCGCCCCCAGTTAAGTAATTCCCACAGTCCAGCCCCCCCAGTAAGTTATGTCCTCACAACATCAGCCCTCCAGTGCAAGTATGTCCTCACACCAGCCCAGCCCCATAATAATTGTCCTCCACACACACCCCCCAGACGCTCACCTATCAGCTCTGGTGCACTGCTTCCCCGCGGCAAGGTCATGTTACCATGACATCATCAAAGGTCCTTCAGCGTATTCCCCAAGGCTAGGTCCTGCAGGGAAAGCAGTGCTGCACTCCTCCTTCCTCATCATGATCTGTGTCACATAATCTCGATAGAGAGGAAGATCCCCATGCGCGGGCTTGAATGTCCTTCTGACTCCCGGAAGATCTGGGGCCTCCATGCAAAGATTCCGGGGCACGAGCCCCGGATCTTTACCTACGACGCCCCTGGTGTAGACAGCGCTTGTTATAATGAGGTAATTACCCACGTATCTACCCCCCGGCCACCTCATACACACCCACATCTGGCTGGATATTGAGCTTATTGCTTGGTTACACTGGATATATGGCTGACACACCCTTACTCACACTGCTGACATGTCCCTAATGGTTCATACACTCTGCTTTGTATTGAAAGTAAGTCTCATTATCACTGTATAGTGCGAGGAAGTTACCGTCATCGCATTACCTCCCCAACTTTTGGCGAAAGCAAGAGGACCAAAAGCCCCTCCCCCTTTTTTCAACCACCCGTACATTGTCCAGCCCCACAAGCAATATAATATTGACCCTTGATGGTCCCCATATAACAATGCCCCTTACTTGTTGTCGCCCCCCCCCCCATGACCCGTACTAATACACTAATGCACTCTGGCAACATAAAACCCATCTTTTTATTTTTCTATCCTCCCTTTACATTTGGTTTTCCCCACTTTAGTTTAATCTCCCAAATTTATCACATAATCCTATCGTGTACTCCTCACCCCCACCCTCCACACATGTGTGGGTCCCCTGTCCTCCTCCCCTCCTCATTCTGTGCCTCCTGTTCCTCCAGCCTTCTCCTTGTGGCCTCCTGTCCTCCCTCCCATCCTGTGGCCTCGCAGCCCCTCCTTTAGCCCCCTGTCCCGCCCTCCTCCTGTAGCCCCTTTCCCTCCATGCCTTCCCTTTACTCCTGTCCTCCGCCTCCTCCTGTACCCCCGTCTCAGCTCCTCCTAGCCCCTTCCTCCCGCGCATGACCCCCTTCCTCCAGCCTCCTCCTTACCCCCTGTCCGTCCAGCCTCCGTCCTGTACCCCCTGTCCTCCACCTCCTCCTGTAATCCCCCGTCCTCCAGCCTCCTCCTGTACCCCGTCCCCGACCTCATCCTGTGCCCCTATATCCTCGTCTCCTCCTGGTTTAAAATTCCCCCCTCTCCGTCCTCTCCTCCGTATCCCCCTGTCCCTCCGCGCCCTCCTCCTGTAGCCCCCTGTCCTCCGGCCTCCTCCTGTAGTCCCCCTTCCTCCGGCCTCCCATCCTTGTGACCCCGTCCTCCAGCCTCCATCCCCTGTAGCCCCTGTCCCTCAGCCTCTCCTGTAGTCACCCCTGTCCTCCAGCCCTCCGAGCCCCTGTCTGCTCTGTAGAACCCCTGTCTTGCAGCCTCCCTCCTGTAGTCCCCCTGGTCCTCCAGCCTCCTCGTACGCCCCCTGTCCCCGGCCTCCTCCTGTAGCCCCCTTCCTCCGGCCTCCTCCCTGTAGCCCCCTGTCCTCGTCGCTCCTCCTGTAGCCTCCCCCTGTCCTCCGCCCCGCCCTGTGGCCCCCTGTCCTCCGCCTCCTCCTGTGGCCCCCCCCCTTCCCTGCCCTCCTCCTGTGGCCCCCTGTCCTCCGGCCTCCTCCTTAGCCCCACTGTCCTCCGCGCATCCTCCTTCTGCCCCCATGCCATCCGGCCTCCGCTCCCGTAGCCCCGCTGCCTCCACCTCCTCCTGGATGCCGCACTCGTCCTCCAGCCTCCCTCACGTGTATCCCCCTGTTCCCTCCTACTCCTCCTGTATCCCTTTCCTCCAGTCCTCCTCCTGTACTCCCCCTGTCCTCCAGCCTCCTCCTTAGCCTCCCCCTGTTCCTCCACCTCCTTTTGACCCCCTGTCCTCCAGCCCCTCCTGTATCCCCCTGCCTCTAGCCTCCTCCTGTATCCCCCTGTCCTGTACCTCTGTCCCCGCTCCTCTAGCCCCCCTGTACCTCTGCCAGCCTCCTCCTTTAAGCCCCCTGTTCCCCCTCCTCCGGTGGACTGCACCCCTCCTGTTCCCCCTCCACCTCGGGTCTGCCTCCTTTTCCTCCTCCATCCTCCTGCCCTCCAGCCGCTCGCTTTCGGTGCCCCACAGCCTCATCTGTCCCCCTTAGCCTCCTCCGTGCCCCATTTCCTCCTCCTGGTCCCCCATTAGCCTCCTCTCTGTCCCCCACCACCTTCCCCTGTCCCCCATTAGCCCCTCTCCTGTCCCCCACATCCTGCCACCTGTCCCCCAGAAGTCCTCCACGGCTCCCCCGCACCTCCACCTGCCCCCAGCCTCCTCCACCTGTCCCCAGCAGCCTCCACCTGTCCCCCATCAGCCTCCACCTGTCCCCCAGCCCTTCCACCTGTCCCCAGCACCTTATAAAGCTCACCTCTGTCCCCTTTGTAAGCCGTCCTCCTGCCCCTTTAGCCCTCCTCTGTCCCCCCTTTAGACAGCTCCTGTCCCCCCTTTACCCTGTCCCCCTTTCGCCTCCTCCTGTCCCCCTTCAGCCTTCACCGTGCCCCCATTAGCCTCCCCTCCCCCAGCCCTCACTTGCCCCCGTCAGCCTCCACCTGTGCCCCAGCAGCCTCCACCTGTCCCCCGCAGCCGTCCGCCCTGGTCCCCCAGCAGCCTCCACCGTCCCCCAGCCACCTCCACCCTGGTCCCCCAGCAAGCCTCCACCTTCGCCCCAGCAGCCTCCTCCACCCTATCGTGCCTCCACGCTCTCCTGTCCTCTAATCCTCTTCCTGCCCCCTCTTCCTTTGCCCCCCCTGTCCTCTCAGTTCTTATCTCCTGGTGTTCAGTCGTCAGTCTTTCTCCTGGCCCGACTTGGACCGCGTAGGGGGCGTGCCAGCGCATCAACATCATGTGAGAGGGTAGCAGGCTGGTCCCGCCTCCTCGCCGGGCTCCGGCTTCTGGCTTGCTTTGGCAGCTCGTTATCTACGGAGCCCGGAAGGTAAGGCGGCAGGACAAAGAGGAGAAGGGGGAAAACCGTGACATCCCTTCCCTCCCGCGCTGTAAGCGGTAAACAGAGTCCCAACAAAAACGGGACTGTCCCGTCAAAAACGGGACGGTTGGGAGGTGTGCATACGCTGTCTTCATACATGGTACAAATATGAGGGGTAGTTACCCCACAGACTGTACATATCACTGATAATTACCTCATACGCTGTACATATCACTGACATGTATGAGGGTGTAGTTACCTCATACACTGTCATATCACTGATATATATGAGTGATGTAGTTACCTCATACACTGTACATATCACTGGGTATGTATAGATGTATTTACCCCTCAACACTTACTATCACTGATATATATGGGATGTGTTTCCTCATACACTGTACATATCACTGTATATATGAGGATATATTTACCTCACACACTGTACCATCCACTGGATATATAGAGGTTGTTACCTTACCACCTCATGACCTTGTACATATCACGAGTATTATGAGGATGTAGTTACCTGATACACTGTCATATCACTGTATATATGAGGATATAGTTACCACTCACACACGTACATATCACTGATATATATGAGGATGTAGTTTCCTCATACACTGTACATATCACTGATATATAGGATCTAGTTTACCTAGTCACACACTGTACATATCACTGATATATATAGATTAGTAACCTCACACACTGTACATATCACTGATTATAGTAGATGTAATTTACCTCATACACTTTACATATCACTGGTGTATATGAGGATTTTTACTCCTCACACTGTACATATCACTGGTATATATGAGACTGTAGTTTCCCCTCATACACTGTAACATATCACTGATATATGAGGGTGTAGTTACCATCACACTGTACATATCACTGATATATATGAGGATTAGTTACCTCATACACTGTACATATCACGATATATATGAGGATGTATTATCCTCATACACCGTACAATCACTGATATATATCGAGGGTGTAGTTACCTCATACACTGTACATATCACTGTATATGAGGGGATGTTACCTCAACACTGTACATATCACTGATATATATGATGGTATAGTTTACCTCACACACTGTACTATCACTGAATATATGAGGTAGTATTACCCTCATACACTGTACATATCACTGGTATATCTGAGGGTGTAGTTACCTCACACACTGTACAATATACTGATATATAGAGGTGTAGTTTACCTCACTACACTGTACATATCACTGATATATTAGATGGTAGTTTACCTCACCACTGTACATATCACTGATATATATGAGGATGTAGTTCACCTCATACCGTACATACACTGTATATATTGAGGAGTGTAGTTACCCTCATACCTGTACATATCACTGGTATATATAGGGTGTAGTTACCTCATACCTGTACATATCACTGATATATATGAGGTATAGTTACCTCATACACTGTACATATCACTGATATATATGAGGATGTAGTTACCTCATACACTGTACCATCACTGATATATATGAGGGATGTAGTTACCTCATACACTGTACATATCACCTGATATATATGAGTAGTGTAGTTACCTCATACACTGTCCATATCACTGATATATATGAGGTGTAGTTACCTCATCACTGTAACATATCACTGATATAATGAGGAATTAGTTACCCTCATACACTGTAATTCACTGATAATATGAGGTGTATATCCTCATACACTGTACTATCCCTGATATATGAGGACGTAGTTACCTCATACACTGTACATATCACTGATATATATGAGGGTGTAGTTACCCTCATACACTGTCTATCAACACTGATATATATGAGGAGTAGTTACCTCACACACTGTACATATCACTGAATTAGAGGGTGTATCTACCTCATACACTGTACATATCACTGATTATGAGGATGTATTACCTCACACATTGTACATATCACTGATATATATGAGTGTAGTTACCTCATACACTGTACGTATCAACTGTATAGATGAGGATGTATTTTACCTCATACACTGTACATATCACTGATATATATGAGGGGTGTTACCTCATACACTGTACATATCACTGATATATATGGGATGTAGTTACTACCTCATACACTGTACATACACTGATATATATGAGGGTGTAGTTACCTCATCACTGTACTATCACTGATATATATGAGGGAGTAGTTACCACTCCATACACTGTACATATCACTGATAATATATGAGGGTGTAGTTACCTCATCCACGTACTATCACAATGATTATATATGAGGATGTAGTTACCCTCATACACTTACATCTCAATGATATATATGAGGATGTAGTTACTCATACACTTCCATATCACTGATAGATGAGGATGTAGTTACCCCATACACTGTACTATCACTGATATATATAGGATGTAGTTACCTCTACACTGTACATATCACGGATTATATTGAGTATGTATGTTATCTCATACACGTACAGATCGCGTATATATGAGATGTAGTTACCTCATCCACGTTACATATCACTGTTATATGAGGGTAGTTTCCTCATACCCTTACATATCACTGTTATATATGAGGATGTAGTTACTTACCACACACTGTACATATCACTGATATATAGTGAGGTAGTTACCTCATACACTGTACATACACCTGTATATATATGATGTAAGTTACCTCATCACTGTACATATCACTGATATATATGAGGATGTAGTTACCCTCATCACTGTACATATCACTGATATATATGAGATTGTTACCACCTCTACACTGTACATATCACTGATTATCTGATTTGTTACCTCATACACTGTACAATCACTGATATATATAGGTGTAGTTACCTCATACACTGTACATATCACTGATAATATGGGGTAGTTACCTCATACCACTGTACTATCACTGGATATATATGAGGATGTAGTTACCTCATACACGTACATTCACGTGTATATTGAGGATGTATTACCAAATCATACACTGTACATATCACTGTATATATATGATGTGTACCTCATACCTGTACATATCACTGATTATATGAGGATGTATAACCTCATACACTGTAATATCACTGTATATGAGGATTAGTGTTACCTCATAACTCTACATATCACTGTATAATATGATGGTTAGTTACCTCATACACTTACATATCACTGATTTATATATGAGGATGTAGTTACCTCATACACTGTACATATCACTGTGTAATATAGGATTGTAGTTTACCCTCATACACGTAACATATCACTGCTATAGAAAGGATGTAGTTACCTCACACATTGTACATATCACTGTATATATGATGGGGTAGTACTAACCCATACACACTGTACACATACGGATATATATGAGGATGAGTTACACCTCAACACTTGTACATCACTGATATATATAGGGTGTTTACCTCATCACATACTATCACTGGTATATATGAGGAGTATTTAACCTCATACACCTGTACATATCACTGATATTATGAGGGTGTCGAGTTACCTCATCCACTGTACTATCACTGATATTATATATGATGTAGTTACCTCAGCCACCTATCCAACATCAGGATATATATGAGGGTGTAGTTACCTCATCCACTGTACATATCACTGATAATATATAGGATTATTTTACCCCTCATAACACTGTAATATCACTGATAGATATGATGATGTATATTTACCTCTCTACACTAGACATCACTGATTTATGAGGATGTAGTTACCACCTCATACCTTTACATATCACTGATATATATGAGGGTGTAGTTACCTCAACAACTGTACTATCACTGATATATATGAGGGGAGTTCGATCATACACTTTACATATCACTGATATATATGAGGTGTAGTTACCTCATCACACTGTACATATCACTGTATGATGAGGGATGTAGTTACCCCATACCTGTACATCATCACTGATATATATGAGGATGTAGTTACCTCAACACTGTACATTCACATGTATATATGAGGATTTAGTTTCCCTATACGTTTACATATCACTGTATATATGAGGATGTAGTTACCTCATACACTGTACATATCACTGAGTATAGAGATGAGGATGTAGTTACCTCATACATTGTACATATCACTGATATTATGAGGATGTACGTTACCACCTCATACACTGTACATATCACTTATATATATGAGGTGTCTAGTTACCTCATACACTGTACATATCCACTGTTATATATGAGGGTGTGTTACCTCATCCTGTACAATCACTGATATATATGAGGATGTAGTTACCTCACACACTGTACTATCACTGATTAATATGAGGTGTAGTTACCTCATACACGTACATATCACTGATATATATGAGGGTGTAGTTACCCTCATACCTGTACATATCACTGATATATATGAGATGTAGTTACCTCATACCTGTACAACTACTGATATATATGAGGATGTAGTTACCTCATACACTGTACATATCACTGATTATATATGAGGAGGTAGTTACGCATCATACACTGTTACATATCACGTTGTTGTAGGAGGATGTAGTTACCTCATACACTGTACATATCACGATATATATGAGGATTTAGTTACCTCATACACTGTACATATCACTGATATATATGAGGATGTAGTTACCTCATACACTGTACATATCACTGAGATATATGAGGACGTAGTTTACCTCAACATTGTACATATCACTGATTATATTGAGGATGTTAGTTACCTCATACAATGTACATATACACTGTTATAATTAGGATGTCGTTACCCCTCATACACTGTACAATCACGGATATATATGAGATGTAGTTACCTCACACATTGTACCTCACTGAATAATTGGGATGTAGATCCTCATAAACACTGTACATTCATGAATATTGAGGTTGTTACCGACCTCCACTTGTACATATCACTGATATATTGAGATGTAGTTACCTCATACACTGTACATATCACGTATATTGAGGATTGTATTACCTCATACACTGTACATATCCACTGTATATAATGAGGTGTAGTTACCTCATACACTGTACATACACTGAGATTTGAGGATTAGTTACCTCATCACATTGTAATATCCTGATATATATGATGTGTAGTTTACCTTCATCCACTGTACATTACTGATATATATGAGGATGTCTTTTAGCACCTCAACACTGTACATTCACTGATATATATAATGGTGTAGTTACCTCAACACTGTACATATCACTGATATATATATAAGAGAGGTGTAGTTATCCCATGGCATACACTGTCATTCACTGATATATATGAGGGTGTGTTACCTCATCACTGTACATTCACTGATTAATAGAGAATGTAGTTATCTCAATACACGTACAATCCTGATATATATGAGGTGTAGTTTACCTCATATCTGTACATCACTGATATATATGAGGATGTAGTTCCACATACACTGTACCATATCACTGATATTGAGGGTATTTTACCTCATACACTGTACATATCACACGATAATATAGGATATGTAGTTACCACCCCATACACTGTCTTCACGATATATATGAGATGTGTTACCTCATACCTACATACACTGAATATATAGGGAGGTTACACCCATACACTGTACATATCACTGGATATTATATGAGGTGTAGTTACCTCATACACTATACATATCACTGATATATATGAGGTATTACCTCTACACTGTACATATCACTGATATATTGAGGAGGTAGTTCACCTCATACACTGTACATATCACAGATATATATGAGGACGTAGGTGTCCTCATACAACTGTAAATATCACTGATATATATAGGGTGTAGTTACCAACCTCATACACTGTACATAATCACTGATATCACTGATATAGAGATGTAGTTACCCACACATTGTAATATCACTGAGTATATGGGGTTGTAGCTACCTCATACACTGTACTATCACTGATATATAGAGGATGTAGTTACCTCAACCATGTACATATCCTGATTATATGAGGGTGTAGTTACCTATACACTGTAGTATCACTGGTATATGAGATGTATTTACCTCATCCTGTACATATCACTGATATGTAGAGGTGTGTATTACCTCTACACTGTCCATAACACGGATATATATGAGGAGAGTAGTTACCTCAGACATGTACATATCACTGATGATATATGAGATGTAGTTCCCATCACCTGTACATTCACTGTTATATATAGGATGTGTAGTTTACCTCACACACGGTACATATCACTGATATATATGAGGATGTATTTACCTCATACCTTACATATCACTGATATATATGAGGATGTAGTTACCTCATACCTGTACATATCACTGTTATATATGAGATTTCGTTACCTCACACATTGGTACATATCCACTGAATATATGATGGTTAGACCGTCATACCTGCAATCACGATATATATGAGGATGACCCCTCACCACCTTGTACATATCACTGAGTAGATGAGGATGTAAGTTTACCTAATACACTGTAGTATCACTGGATATATGAGGATGTATTTACCCATACACTGTACATAGCACTGATATATATGAGGGTGTAGTTACCTCATACATTGTACATATCACTGATTATATGAAGATGTAGTTACCTCATACCTGTACATATCACGATTATATGAGGATGTAGTTACCTCATACACTGTACATACACTGTTTATATATGAGGAGTGTGTTACCTCACACAACTGTACATATCACTGATATATATGATGAGGTGAGTTACCTCATACACTTGTACATATCACTGATATATATTAGGATGTAGTTACCTCATACACTGCTACCTATCACTGTTATATATGAGATTGTAGTCCACCTCATCACACTGTAATATCACTGATATATGATGAGGATGTGATTACCTCATACACTGTACGATATCACTGTATAAGGAGGATATAGTTTTACCCCTCATATACTAGTAAGGGAAAAAACATTCACTGGTATATATGAGGTGTATTTACCATCATACCTGTAACATATCACTGATTATATATTAGGTTGTAGTTACCTCATACACTGTACATATCACTGTTATATATGAGGATGTAGTTACCCTCATACACTGTACATATGCACTAGATATATAGGATGTAGTTTACCATCACAACATTGACACTATCACTGGATATTAGATGGTGTAGCTACTCATACACTGTACATTACACTGATTATATAGGTGAGTTACCACCTCATACATTGTACATATCACTGATATATATAGGATGTAGTTCCCTCAACACATCTACTATCACTGTATATATGAGGATGTATTACGCTACACTGTACATATCACTATATATAGGAGGTGTAGTTACCTCAACACTGTAATATCACTGATATATATGAGGATGTAGTTACCTCATACACTATCCCTATCACGTGATATATATGAGGGTGTAGTTTACCGTCAATACACTGTACTAATCACTGATATATATGAGGATGTGTTCCTCATACACTGTACATATCCCTGGTATGTATGGGATGTAGTTACCTCACACTACCACTGATACTATCACTGATAGTTATGAGGATGTTTTACCTCCACCTCATACTTACATACATATATATGAGATGTATTACCTCAACACTGTACAAATCACTGATATATGTGAGGATGTAGTTACCTCACACACGGTACATATCCTGATATATAGTAGGTGTGTTTACCACCTCATACATGTATCATATCCTGATTCTGATATGAGGATGTAGTTACCTCAACACTGTACATACTCACTGTTATATATGAAGGGATGTAGTTCCCTCATACACTGTACATTCACTGTATATATGAGGATGTAGTTACCTCATACACTTACATTCCTGATTATATGAGGATGGGTTTACCTCATACACTGTACAATCACTGTATATATGAGATGTAGTTACCTCATACTGACATTCACACTGAATATAGAGGGTGTGTCCTCATGCACTGTACATATCACTGATATTATGAGATGTAGTTTACCTCACCACTGTACATACACTGATATATAGAGGATTAGTTACCACCTCATACACTGTACTATCACTGATATATATGAGGAGTGTAGTTACCTCATAACGTACATATCACTGATATATAGAGGATGTGTTACCCTCAATACACTGTACAATCACTGATATATATTGAGGATGTAGTTACCTCATACACTGTACATCACTGATATATATGGATGTAGTTACCTCATACACTACAGATCACTTTATGTAAATAGGATGTAGTTACCTCATACAACTGTACTATCACTGATTATATTTATGTAGTTCCCTCATACACTGTACTATCACGATTATATATGGGATGTATTACCCCTCATACACTGTACATATCACTGAATATATGAGGACGTAGTTACCTCACATTGTACATATCTGATATATATGAGGATGTGTAGTTACCATCAACACTGTACATATCACTAGTTATATGAGGTGTAGTTACCTCATACACTGACATATCCTGATATATATGAGGATGTATTTACCTCTACACTGTATCATACTGTTATCTATGAGGATGTAGGTGTACCTCATCACCTTACATATCACTGATATATATGAGGATGTAGTTACCTCTAACACTGTACATATCCGATATATATGGGATGTAGTTTACCTCCACATTTACATATCACTGATATATATGGGGATGTAGTTACCTCATACACTGTACATATCACGATATATATGAGGGTGTAGTTACCATCTCACATTGTTCTATCACTGATATATAAGACACTGTAGGTGTTACTATCCTGTACATATCATGATTATATGAGGATGTAGTTACCTCTACACTGTAATATCACTGATATATATGAGGAGGTAGTTACCTCACACATTGTACATATCAACTGTATATATGGGGATGTAGTACCTCATACACTGTACACTATCACTGATATAATGAGGTGTATTTACCTCTACACTTGTACATAATCACTGATATATAGAGGATGTAGTTGTACCTCATAAATGTACATATCACTGCTATATATGAGGTGTAGGTACACCTCATACCTGTACATTAACTGATATATAGAGGTGTAGTTACCTCATACACTGGACATATCAACTGATATTATGAGGGATAGTTACCTCACACATGTACATATCACTGATATTATGAGGATTTAGTTACCTCATACACTGTACCATACACTGATGATATATGAGTATGTAGTTACCATACACTGTACATATCACTGATATATATAGGGTGTAGTTACCTCACACATTGTACATATCACTGATATATATATAAGGGTGTAGTTACCCATAACACTGTACATATCACTGATATATGAGGGTGGGAAGTTACCTCTACACTGTACATATCACTGATTTAAGAGAGGTGTAGTTACCTCATACACTGTACATATCACTGGTATATATAGGGTGTAGTTACCTCATAACTGTACATATCACTGATATATAGGATGTAGTTACCTCATACACTGTACATATCACTGATATATATGAGGGTTTAGTTACCTCATACACTGTACATATCATGATATATATGAGGATGTAGTTACCTCATACATGTAACTATCACTGATATATATGAGGATGTATTTACCTACATACACTGTACATATCACTGATATTATGGGGATAGTTACCTCATACACTGGACAATCACGATATATGAGGATGTAGTTACCTCATACACTGTACTATCACTGATATATATGAGGATTTAGTTACCTCATACACTGTACAGATACACTGATTATATGAGGATGTAGTTACCTCATACACTGTACATATCACTGATATATGAGTGTGTATTACCTCTACACTGTACATTCACTGATATATAGATTGTTACCTCATACACTGTACATATCCTGATATATATATAGGTGTAGTACCTCATACACTGTACTATCACTGATATATATGAGGATGTAGTTACCTCATACCCTGTACATATCACTGATATAATGAGGGTGTAGTTACCTCATACACTGTCTAATCACTATATATATGAGGTGGTATTACCTCATACATTATACATATCACTGAATATATGAGGGTGTAGTACCTCATACACTGTACATCTCACTGATATATGAGGATGTTAGTTTACCTCCACATTGTACATATCACTGATAATGAGGGTGTAGTTACCTAATACACTGTAACGTATCACTGTATATATGAGGATTATTACCTCATAACTGTACATATCACTGATATAAATGAGGTGTAGTTACCTCACACTGTACATATCACTGATATATATGAGGATGTAGTTACCTCATACTATCACGTAACATATCACTGTATATATGAGTATGTTCCTACATACGTACTATCACTGTATATTATGAGGATGTAGTTACCTCAACACGTACATTATACTGATATATATAGATTTTAGTTACCTCAATCACTTGTATATCACTGTAATATGAGGGTTTAGTTACCTCATACACGTACATATCACGATTATATATGAGGATGATATTACCTCATACACTGTACATTCAACTGAATATATAAGGATGTAGTTACCTCAACACATGTAACTATTCACTGATTATATATGAGATGTAGTTACCCATACACTGTACTGCACTGTATAGTGAGTATGTAGTTACCTCATACACTGTACATATCACTTGATATAATGAGGGTAGTTACCTCATACACTGGTAACCTATCACTGATATATATGAGGAGTTAGTTACCACTCACACATTGTACATATCACTGAATATATATGGGATGTAATCCTCATACCTGTCATATCACTGATATAAGAGGGTGTGTTACCTCTCACATTGTACATATCACTGATATATATGGGATGTAGTTACCTCAACACTGTACATACCTGAATATATGAGATGTGTTACCTCATACCCACTGATACTATAGCACGGAGATATATGAGGGTGTAGTTACCTCATACACTTATAATTCCTGATATATATGGATGTAGTGTACCTCACACTGTACATATCACTGATATATGAGGGTAGTTACCTCATACACTGTACATATCACTGATATTTAGGATTAGTTACCTCATACACTGTACAATTCACTGATATATATGAGGGTGGAGTTCCCATCACACACTTGTAAACTCTAGGAATATAGATAGTGAGGAGTAGTTTCCATACACTGTACATATCACTTATATATGAGGTTGTAAGTTATACTCATACACTGTACATCACTGATATTATATGGTGAGTTCTACCCATACATGTACATATCACTGATATATATAGGAGTAGTAGTACCCTCATACACGGTACATATCACTGATGTATTAGAGGATGTAGTTAACCACTCACCTATACCTGTAACATCACTGATATATATGAGGTGTAGTTACCTCATACACTGTACATATCCCTGTATTATGAGGGTGTAGTTACCACACTATACCGGTACATATCACTGATATATATGAGGATTAGTACCTGCATACACTGTACTATCACTGATAATATGAAGGATGTAGTTTATCTCATACATGTACATATCACTGATATATATGAGGATGTTAGTTACCTCATCCTGTACAAATCACTGCATTTATGAGGGTAGTTTACCTCAACACTTACTATCACTGATATATATGAGGATGTAGTTACCCCTCATACTACGTATATACACTGATCTATATGAGGATGTAGTTACCTCATACACTGTACATATCACTGATATATATGAGGATGTAGTTACCTCATAACTGTACATATCACTGATATATATGAGGTGTAGTTACCTCATACACTGTACATCACTGAATATTGAGGATAGTTACTCATCACTGTACATCATCCGTATTATATGAGAGTGTATTCTCACCACACCTCATACACGGTCGCTCACTTATAATATATGAGGTGTATTACCCATACACGTACATACACTGATATATTAGGGTGTAGTTACACGCTCACACATGTACATACACTGAATATATGAGGGTGTATAACCTCATACACTGTACATATCACTGAATATATGAGGGTGTAGTTACCTCACACATGGTACATATCACTGATGATATTGAGGGTTTAGTTTACCCTAATCACTGTACTTATCACTGTTATATATGAGGAGTAGTACTTCTTACCTCATACACTGTACATATCAGACTGATATATTGAGTGTAGTTACCTATACACATGACTATCATCACTGATATATTGGGATTGTAGTTACCTCATACACCATGTACATATCATGATATATTGAGGGGTAGTGTACCTCATACACTGTACATATCACTGATATATTGAGAGTTTACCTCACACTGTACATATCCTGATATATAGAGGTGTTTTACCTATACATCCTCATAAAAATTCACTGATATATATATGAGTGTTGACCTCACTACCTGTACTATCACTGGTATAATATAGGATGTAGTTTACCTCATACACTGTAATATCACTGATATATATGATGGTGTATTACCTCATACACTGTACATCTCACTGTATATTGTTTATGAGGGATGTAGTTACCTCACACTGTACATATCACTGTATATATGAGGTGTATTTACCCACTACCACTGCACTATCACTGGTATATATGAGGATGTAGTTCCCCTCACACATGTACATTCACTGTATATTATGGTGTAGTTACTCATCCACTGTACATATACTGATATATGAGGATGGATTACCTCATACACTGACATATCACTGATATATATGAGGGTGTAGTTACCTCATTACACGTATACAGATCACTGATATAGGAGATGTAGTTACCTCATAACACTTATCCATATCACTGATATATATGAGGTTGTAGTTTAACCCTCATACACTGTACATATCACGGATATATTGAGGTGTTTACCCCATACACTGTACATATCACTGGTATATATGAGGATGTAGTTACTCATACACTGTACATAGCACGATTATATTGAGGAGTGTTTCCCATACACTGTACTATCACTGATAATATGAGGATGTAGTTACCTCTACACTGTACATATATCACTGATATATATGAGGATGTAGTACCCTCATACATCGTACATATCACTGATATATATGAGGATGTAGTTTACCTCATACACTGTACATTCACTGATATATATGAGGATTATTACCTCACATGTACATATCACTGATTATATGAGGATGTTAGTTACCTCATACCCTGTACATATCACTGATTATATGAGGATGTTTACCTCATCACCTGTACATATCACTGATATATGAGGAGGTAATTACCCCTCAACACTGTACATACACTGATTAATATGAGGATGTTACCTCATACACTGTACATCGACTGGTATATATGAGGAGTAGTTACCTCACACTTGTACATATCACTGGATATATATGAGAGGTAGTTTACCTCATAACCTGACATATCACTGGTATATGAGGGTGTATTACCTCACAACTGTACATATCACTGATATAATATGAGTGTAGTTACTCATACACTGTACTAACCCTGATTATATGAGGAGTGTAGTTACCTCATACACTGTACATATCATGATATATATTAGGTGTAGTTACCTCATACACTGTACTCTCACTGATATATATGAGGTGTAGTTACCACCGATACACTGTACAATCACTGATATATATGAGGATGTTTACCATCCATGTACAATCAACTGATCTATATAGGATGTCGTTACCCCTCATACACTGTACATATCACTGATATATATAGGATGTATTAACCTCATACACTGTACATGTCACTGTTATATGAGGTGTAGTTACCTCACACTTGTACATATCACTGAGTATATAATGAAGGGGTAGTTATCCCATACACTGACATACACTGATATATTATGGCGGGTGGTAGTACCTCATACACTGTACATATCACTGATATATATGAGGATGTAGTTACCTCATACACTGTACATATCACTGATATATATTAGGATGTAGTTACCTCATACACTGTACATGTCACTGATATATATGAGGGTGTAGTTACCTCACACATTGTACATATCACTGATATATATATAAGGGTGTAGTTATCCCATACACTGTACATATCACTGATTTATATAAGAGGATGTAGTTACCTCATACACTGTACATATCACTGATATATATGAGGGTGTAGTTACCTCATATACTGTACATATCACTGATATATGAGGATGTAGTTACCTCATACACTGTACATATCACTGGTATATATGAGGGTATAGTTACCTCATATACTGTACATATCACTGATATATATGAGGATGTAGTTACCTCCTACACTGTACATATCACTGATATATATGAGGATGTAGTTACCTTATACACTGTACATATCACTGATATTTATGAGGATGTAGTTACCGCATACACTGTACATATCACTGATATATATGAGGGTGTAGTTACCTCATACACTGTACATATCACTGATATATATGAGGAGGTATTTACCTCACACACTGTACATATCACTGGTATATAAGAGGATGTAGTTACCTCATACACTGTACATATCACTGATATATATGAGGATGTAGTTACCTCATACACTGTACATATCACTGATATATATGAGGATGTAGTTACCTCATACACAGTACATATCACTGATTATATATGAGGGTGTAGTTACCTCATACACTGTACATATCACTGGTATATATGAGGATGTAGTTACCTCACACACTGTACATATCACTGATATATATGAGGGTGTAGTTACCTCATACACTGTACATATCACTGATAATTACCTCATACACTGTACATATCACTGATATATATGAGGGTGTAGTTACCTCACACATTGTACATATCACTGATATATATAAGGGTGTAGTTATCCAATACACTGTACATATCACTGATATATATGAGGGTGTAGTTATCCCATACACTGTACATATCACTGATATATATGAGGGTGTAGTTACCTCATACACTGTACATATCACTGATATATATAAGAGGATGTAGTTACCTCATACACTGTACATATCACTGATATATGAGGATGTAGTTACCTCATACACTGTACATATCACTGGTATATATGAGGGTGTAGTTACATCATACACTGTACATATCACTGATATATATGAGGATGTAGTTTACCTCCATACACTGTATATTCCCCCAACTGATTATATAGTAGGATGTAGTTACCTCATACACTGTACATATCACTGATATATATGAGGGTGTAGTTACCTCATGCACTGTACCTATCACTGATATATATGAGGAGGTATTTACCTCACACACTGTACATATCACTGGTATATATGAGGATGTAGTTACCTCATACACTGTACATATCACTGGTATATATGGGGGTTAGTTATCTCACACACTGTACATATCACTGATATATATGAGGATGTAGTTACCTCATACACTGTACATATCACTGGTATATATGAGGGTATAGTTACCTCATACACTGTACATATCACTGGTATATATGAGGGTGTAGTTACCTCATACACTGTACATATCACTGGTATATATGAGGGTGTAGTTTCCTCATACACTGTACATATCACTGATATATTTGAGGATGTAGTTACCTCATACACTGTACATATTACTGATATATATGAGGATGTAGTTACCTCATACACTGTACATATCACTGATATATATGAGGGTGTACTTACCTCACACACTGTACATATCACTGATATATATGAGGGTGTAGTTACCTCATACACTGTACATATCACTGGTATATATGAGGATGTAGTTACCTCATACACTGTACATATCACTGATATATATGAGGATGTAGTTACCCCATACACTGTACATATCTCTGGTATATATGAGGGTGTAGTTACCTCATACACTGTACATATCACTGATATATATGAGGATGTAATTACCTCATACACTGTACATATCACTGATATATATGAGGATGTAGTTACCTCATACACTGTACATATCACTGATATATATAAGGATGTAGTTACCTCATACACTGTACATATCACTGATATAGATGAGGATGTAGTTACCTCATACACTGTACATATCACTGATATAGATGAGGACATAGTTACCTCATACACTGTACATATCACTGATATATATGAGGATGTAGTTACCTCATACACTGTACATATTACTGATGTATTACAGGTATGGATAGGACTATGGCCTGTATTGCAGGGCTTATGTATATATATATATATATATATATATATATATATATATATCAGGTATGGATATGACTATAGTCTGTATTGCAGGGCTTGTCTATATATATATCAGGTATTGATATGACTATAGTCTGTATTGCAGGGCTTGTGTATATATATATATATATCAGGTATGGATATGACTATAGTCTGTATTGCTGGGCTTGTCTATATATATATATCAGGTATGGATATGACTATGGCCTGTATTGCAGGGCTTGTGTATATATATATATATCAGGTATGGATATGACTATGGCCTGTATTGCAGGGCTTGTGTATATATATCAGGTATGGATATGACTATAGTCTGTATTGCTGGGCTTGTCTATATATATATCAGGTATGGATATGACTATGGCCTGTATTGCAGGGCTTGTCTATATATATATATATCAGGTATGGATATGACTATGGCCTGTATTGCAGGGCTTGTCTATATATATATATATATCAGGTATGGATATGACTATATCCTGTATTGCAGTTGCAACATCCCCCACCAGGGCCTAGCCTTTTCTTGGGGCCTGGAGTCAGCCGAGGCCCGCAGTACCTGAGTGGCTGGCGGTTGCGGCCTAAGCACGCTTGTGTCATGGTGCTTGGTATGGGGGAACCGGAGGGCTGTCCTACAGCCTGGCAGGTCTCCTGCAGGGTGGTGTTGGCAAGAAATGATGAGGGAGAGGCTGCTATAGCGGTTCTCCCTGGGGCAACCCTTTGGTGTCTAGAGTATGAGTCTCTGTGTGGTGGACAGGGTGCCCTTGACGGTGATAGCCATAGTAGCAGGGACCAGACGGAGGCAGACGTTGAACAAAAATAACTTACAGTTCTTTATTGGAACCGACAGGAACCGTAGCAACGTGCCTTAACAGAATGGTGGAATGCTGGAGAAGTAGTTGGAGGGAGCCACAGGATGGATCATCAGCCTTGATGCAAAGGGCAGGCTGGGAGATAGCTGTGTCCTAGTAGGATGCTCCAGCTTTATCCTGGAATGCTTCAGGTATCACCCTTGAAGGTAGGATGATACCCCTTTCCTCTCACTAGCGATTAGCTCCACTCTTCGGGCAGGGAGCTGGGCTCACCTGCTCTTGGTCTGGTGTGCTGGCTGCACAGACTCCTCTGAGTCTCTAATCTGAGAGAGTGAACTCTCTCCTCACACTGCACTCTCTTCTGACTTCTAGAAGTTTCCTGTCCAGGGCTTTTGTTACTCCCACTGGTCAAGTGGTGGCTACTCCTCCAATTACATCTCAGCTCACAGACATAGAGGATAACACATGTGATTGGTTGCTGGAATTACATCACAGGAAACAATTAACTCCTTCCTTACCAGGCAGATTCTACCACTGCAGTGCTCATCTGTGTTGTCTAGTGACTATGTAGTGACATGCTGTGGGGCTGATCAGACCCTCACAGGCTGCAAGCTACATGGTAGGATGTATTCGCAACCACTCCTCTGCCTTGCATCGGCGAGGGTGTTGCACAGTGCTTATATATATAACAGGTAAGTAATGGGTATGACTATGGCCTGTATTGCTGTGCTTGTATATTTAACAGGAGGGCGTTGTCTGTCTGTATTCAGGCCAGCAGGCTCATTGTATAGCATTTATATATATACTGTATTTATAACTTGCGCTGTAGCACTGTACATCATGGGCAAGGATTTAGGTAGTCGTCTCCTGTAAGGCCCTCTGGTCTTTTCAAGAGATTTCTTACAGATAAAGCAGCGTACTGTGTGATGTTTAGGGAGGGCCGTGCAGGAGAGCTGGACTGCTGAGTAATGTCGCAGGGTGTTCTTTGCTTTGCTGGGTCCTTTAGGTGCCTGTTACAGGGGCTACTTCCTCTGGGGTTTCTCACGGCTGGAGATGGTATTAGTCCTGTAGGGTGGCAGACTGAAATCTCCCATTGTAAGTTTTATGGGTCTGCCTATGTACAGGCTTGGAGCTGGTTTGCCCTTTGTTACTGTTACTGGGGCTTATGTCCTTTCTTGTAGGTTGCTTGTTTTTGGTTCATTGAACAGATCACTTCTTACTTGTTTGCAATTTCGGTGTGTTTTCATCAGGTGTTTGTCCTGTTGGGAGTCGATCTGTCTGAGTATGAGACTTCCCTTTTGCATAAGTGTATGTCATGCTTTCATAGGTCAGACATTGGCGTGGTAGTGTGTCATAGTGAATTGGGAGATAACCCCCCACACACACACTTTGATGTGGATTTTACCCGGAAGTCGAAGTGGTGATTCGGGAGTCCGGATGAACAAACCACTTTGGCAGCTATGGTTTCCAAAGAGACAAACAGAGATTGCAGGTGATTTTGAGAATATTAAAATAATAATAATTGAGTGTAACCCCTGCTAAGAGCACAACATGTGAACAGGACAATGTAATTGCTGGGCAGCAGGGGTTAGACTGTAGGGATTGACAAACCCAAACTTAAAATATGGTGCTTTACCTTTGTGCCTACATGTTATCTATTTAACAAAAAACTGGGAAACTAAATTATGGAAATGTGGGAAGGCCACAGCATTTATTAACACACCTTTAAATAATTAAATAACATAAATTAAAACATTTAAGAACTTGCACGGCCCTCTTGCGTTCTTCTGAAACTTAGGGACCAACTTCGCCCGAAATGGCGGCTGTGGCCCTGCAGCCGGCATGTAGGCTTCTTCAAACGCCTTAGGGCCTGTGAAACATCCGCCACGGAGCAGCCTCCTCCCTCTTAAAACCGGCTGCGACCCCCCCACACGGACCAAGGCCATGGCCTTCTCAGCCAGCTCCTGCAGGCCAAGAAGGAAAATGTCCATCCCAACGGGGTTGAGATGGACCCCGTCCCCTAATAAAAGATGACGGTTATCCCCATCCAGATCCTCATGTCTAGGTGCCACCCCACCCAGGGACTTCACATGTTTGGAAATCCTGATGTTCAAGACTTTCCTTGCGCGGTCAATAGCAGCATGGTCCCTCGCACCTCTCCAATGCCAACGGGGAATTATCTCCGACCAGGCCAGGGAAACAGAATTAAACAGTGTGGGGAACCTAGTAAAATCCTGCTTCATGAAAGAAATTAATTCTCCGACTTTAACGCGTCCCAGATCGTTCCCCCCTGCATGGATGATGAGCACAACCCGGTCCTGATGACTTTTGCTGACCCGCACCACCTCCGAAAGGACTTGCGACCATTGCATGCCACGAACGCCGCGCCAGTGGACTGTCGCGTTGGATAAGCCCAAATTAATACCGCACGGCCGTACTGCAGCTCTCCGCTCCGCCCAATAGATAAAGGAGTGCCCGACTATCCACACATGGGTATGTGACCCTGAAAGATTAACGAGTACAGGTGTGAGAAAATATAATAGGAAAAACAAAAAAATTTACACCAAAGGGTTGAGGTCGGGCCGGATGTAGGACTTGAAACAGTCCGACTTCCACCTTCCAAGCTTTTTTATGGCTTCATCACTCATCCCGCACGAATGCGCTGTTGTAGCAGCACCAATGCGAAAGGAGTGTGTGCCAAACTCTTTGGGGTTAAGGCCTAAGAAAAGCAGGGATTTTTTAAAAACAGCATGAAATTGGTAACGGGTAAGAGGCTTCCTTTGTGCAAAAGGAAATTACCGGACCCCCCATGGTTCAGAATCGGCGGGATTTATAGCTAACCAGGTCCCTCTCCCGAAAAAATCGGTTTTAGAGCGACGAATCCGAAGATTTATCACAGAGGGAGAAGCGAGGATGTCTGTTTGCGACAAGCCGCCGTGTTTAGTAGAGCTAGGAGGGATTAATTCACTGACCCGAAGGGCACCGAGAAATGCAATGGAAAATGCTGCTTTAAACAGGGACGCCTCAAAGGCATCCCTGCAAACTACATCTAGAATGGGGATAATACGGTTAAACAGGGGAAGGGATACCGGCCTGCGGGAATCGTGAGAAGAATTCTCACGCTTCCAACCTTTTAACAACTGTTTAACTAGAAACATTTTAGTGATATCAGGGAGGTCATGTAATTTTAACATAAAGGCAAGGGCTGCTAAACTACTCCTAGTCTTATGAAATGATGCTCCCTGACCCTTTAAATGTGCCAACCAATCTAATGAATTCTGGAGGATTTCTGATTTCTCTGCGGGTATGATACCGCCCAAGAAGGTTAACCATTGTTCCCAGGAGGTGGCATATTTCCGCCATGTAGAAGCTGAGATGGAGTTCCTTACTAGGCCCGCAAGCTGCTCGCGGCCAGGTTCCATAAGAACTGGGGGCATTCTATCCCGGACTCGTCTGCAGACCCGTGTAACACTCTGAACATCTGAAACTGGGAACGAGACAGGGCGTTAGCCATGTCGTTCGAAGATTCAGGAACGTATCTAGCCCGCAACCAGATGTTATGTTGTAGACAGCAAAGTACAAGATGTCGCAGCAGCGCCAGCACAGGGGGTGAAGAGGAAGACAGACTGTTTACCGCCCGCACTACAGAAATATCATCAACCCACCACCGTATCCTGTTACCTGCCAAGGATGAGCCCCACAGCTCGACCGCTACAACTACGGGGAAAAGCTTCAACAGGATGTGATTATTGACAAGGCCGTGCTGGAGCCAGGAAGGGGGCCAAGAGTCTCTACACCACTTCTGCTTAAATATGGCTGCAAAACCATTACCGGTAGAGCCTGACCCATTGAATTCTTGAAGGAATACCTGCCAAATACGCAAGTCCTCTTTCAAGGGTTTGGTTATCCTGATGAAGTGGGAGGGATTAGTAGTACCTTTTGTGGCCAGGGACAGGCGGCGGGAAAACGCCCGCCCCATGGGAATCACCCTACACGAGAAATTTAGCAGACCTAGAAGAACCTGAAATTGTTGTAGGGTGGCCTTTTTCTTGCTAAGGAAGCAATCAATTTCCTGGCGCAAGCGGACCACTTTCTCCTCGGGTAAGCTGAATGCCATTTTTGTGGTATCTAATTCTATACCCAGAAAGGATAAATTTTTTACAGGACCGACTGTCTTGTCGGCGGAAAGGGGAACCCCGACAAACTCCATGAGCGAAGAGAAAGACTGGAGGAGGTGCAAGCAAGTGTCGGAGTCCCCTTGACCGACAAACAAGAAGTCGTCCAGGTAGTGGGTCATTGAATAAATTCCTGTCTCGTACCCCACGAGCCACTCCAAAAACGTGCTAAAAACTTCAAAGTAATAGCAGGAAATGGAGCAGCCCATGGGGAGGCACATGTCGTAAAAATAGCCACCTTCTAAAAAACAACCTAATAAGTGGAAACATTCCGGATGGACGGGGAGCAATCTAAAGGCCGATTCGATGTCAGATTTAGCTAGCCAGGCCCCAGGACCTGCACGCTGCACTAAGTCAACCGCCCTATCGAAGGAGACATACGTAACCGCCGCATCCTCCTTCGATATAGCGTCATTGACCGAGGAACCCTTGGGAAAAGATAGGTGGTGGATTAATCTAAACTTACCAGGCTCCTTTTTGGGAACCAGGCCTAAGGGTGAAATGCGAAGATTGGGAAATGGCGGATCTAAAAAGGGGCCGGACATCCTTCCTAGGGAAACCTCTTTTTCAACCTTCTCCAGTGCTAATACCGGATTGTCTTTAACTGAAATTAAATTCCCGCATTTAACCAAAACTGAGGTGGGCTGGTGGGGGATATAAAAACCGTGACGGAAACCGTCCTCAAGCAGGTTTGCTTCCCGTCTCTTTGGGTACAGTCTTAACCAATGACTTAGCCTGTTGGCGTTCACTGGCGTTCTCGGATTGGGAGGGGTTGGCTTGCTTATTACGCCTGAAGCATTTAAGGGCAGAATGATTGCCTCCGCAGATCGAACACTTGTGCCTAAACTTGCACGAGGAGAAGAACCTGCAGTGACCCTCATTGTAGAGCCAACATGCTCCCGTGGGCTTGTACACTGCAGAGGCAGGCTGCTGAGCTGCCCCCGCAGTGGTTCCCTGAAAGGGGCGTTGAGTGCGTTGGGCAAGGATCATTTGGATCCACGTATCGGTAGCTTTTGAAGCCCAACCGATGTGTGGGTTAAGTGAGAGGCTACGACGAAATTCTTTGTCGTACCTCCACCAGGCGGCCCCACCATGAAGCTTAAATGCGTTCATGATGGTGTCCATATATACAAATAGATCTGGGGCTGAGGCTGGAGTAGTTTGCGTAATAATGGAACCTAATACCACAAAAGCCTGCAGCCAATTATGGAAGGTCTTGGACACCCTCATCTTCTTCTCTGATCCTTTCTCTTAGGATCGCTCCTTATCAACCGTAACGTGGTCGACATTAAGGAGCGACCATATGTCTATATACTCTCCCTTTCTAATTTTCTCCTTTGTCTCTTCAGGGACATAAGTACCTAGGGGAGCTACTCTGCAGAACATGGTATCCTTAAATGTGTTACCCTGACCTGCATTGGCTATAGTCCCTATACCCCCAGGTGGATCCTGACTGCCTTCTAATTGAGTGAGCAGCGATCTAATGGATGTGATGACCTCTGTTTTTGTGCGATGAGGTAATGGCCGACCATGAAGGGAGGCCACTGAACTCACCGGTTGAAGTCTTCGCTTGTGGAGCTGACGTGTCCTTGCGGGAAGGCTGTGACTTGTCCAGTTCAGATGGCTGATGAATGACGTCGGAACTGCGAGGAGGAGCTTGAGAACCTTGGCTGTCGTGACGGGAAGACCTCTGGGACTGCGGTGGCTGAAGATGTGCTGAGGATCTGTCTGCGGATTCCTGGCAGGTTGCTGGATACGCAGATGCCCGCCTGGAGCTCTTGGACAGGCGGTGAGGGGAGTCTCTGTGGCGTTGACGGGAGTCACGGTGATGGGTGCGGGTGTGTGAGCACGCAGCTTCGCGGCCACTGGAACCCGGGGACGATGGACTGCTTTGGTGTCTGCGGCGTCCTCCGAGATGATGGGGGCTGAGACCTGGTGAACGGTGGTGAGGAAGGAGAGCCGCCGCGGTAAGGGGACTGGGGCTGTGCGCAGGGGGAGGGAGCGCTGGCGTGACACGCTGGCAGGGTGAGAGGAAGACCGGGCCGCAACGCTGGGGAGCCGGGGAGGGGACCGGGCGGGAGCACTGGGGTGCCGGGCAGGGAAGCGGGCAGGGGATGCAGCGCGCTTACCCCTTGCAGTCTTCTCTGTAGGGATGCCGCGACGATCCTCTGGAGCAGACGGAGTCCCACGTGGTCCAGGCGACGCCATCATCTTCTGGCCCGGGCCGCGTTTCCTGGCTGGTGCTGGAGATCCTGGGCTGAGGCGGACAGGAGGCCTGATCTTCCTGAGGGGACGTCCCCTTTCTTCAACCAGCTGCACACGAGGAGGAGGTGAGGAGCACTGGGTGGGTGGTGGTGACAGGGTGGCGGGCCGCCGGGCGGGGGTGGTGGCTGTACCCTCCAGGGTGTAAGCCACTGCAGGAGGATTCGGTCCTGGGAGATGGGTGTCCTTTTCAGGGACGTCCGCTTCTTGGGCCGACCCCGCAGCAGAGTGCCGCAGGAGGGTATCCAGCCATGCTGAACCCTCCAGGGCCACACGTTGACGGATTTGATCTTCTAGGGAAGCCATGCTGGGTATTTGCAGAGGTGTCTCTGACTTCTCGCCTCTTCGGTCCAGGGGGCAGAAGGAAAGAGGCCCCCCCACGTGCGCTCGAACTTTTTAAAACCAGCGGGCGGTTCCTTACCCGCCCCCACACACCGCCTCCTGTGACCTCACACAGGAGGAGTAAAAGGCCAAGCCCCAAAACTTCCAGAAAATTCCAAACCACCCCCTACAGTCCTCCGCCCCTTCTCTAGTTGCTTTGGGGCTTATTAAGACCAGCAGTTACTAGCACCTACTCCTCAGGAGCAGACTGGACTACATATCCCAGCAATCACTGCTGCTCTGTGCCACTGACACTGATAGGAGGATTTGCTGGAGAAAGTGCTGATGGGAGAAACAAGGGATTGTGGGAAGGAGAAGGGAGAGAGACCTCATGTGCAGCAGAGAGGACTGACAGCACATGGCAGAGTGTAGAGAGTCCTGCACTGAGAGTGACACAGCAGAGGACTAGAGACAGCCCAACAGCTCAGCCCCAGAGGAGAAGAGGACCTGTTGGAGAAGCTCCACCTCTGCACCACAGCCTGATCCCCAGGAGGTCTCCACATCCACCACACAGGAGGTTCCTGCCTGCCCCTCCATTACCATCCAGATGCCTGGTCCCAGCCACAAGCAGAAGACTGGGTGCAGTTACTCAGAGTTGTGAGTAGACTTTATTGTTAGTAAGGAGTTTGCAGGAAAATAATTTCCAAGAGTACTGAAAGTATTAAGTGCACCAGCGTTACAGAAAGCGCGCCATCGTCCGCGGCAACAGGGCCCCAACGATTGGACTGTGTAATATGCATAGCTGCAGCATAATAGTGTAATCCTGTGCAGGTAGAGAGTGCGTGTTGTCACCTGCAGAGTGTGTGATAGTGACACGTGTCATTTCTGTTGTGTTCTGATTTATCCCCTCTGTTGCTCATAGAGCTCATTATTTAAAGGGACCCCTCTGCACCATTATCCCAACCAGGCCTGGGGAGTGCAGTTACCCTTTATTGCCACTAGCAGTACATTTTAGTAGAAAATCTGCCTCTGTAAATATTTTATTCCTGTTTATGTTTTTCCCTGTTTGCATTCATTGCACTTGGCTCATCCCTAATTCCTTCCCTTACAATAAACCTGCCAAGTTATTTTACCCTTACCTATTGTGAGTGTGTGTTAAGCTTAGGCAGGGGTTTCCCGAGTCAACCCCTGGCAGAAGAGGAAAGCCCTCCTGCTTACCTACAGAGCTTCAAGCAAGATTCGGGTGGAGGCACTGCGCCATATTGAGTTTGAAGTCACCATACACCCTTCCTGCAGAGGTAGGCCTGAAGGGGTGTTACAGTGGAGGCACTGCTGAGATTGAACAAACAAAACAGTTGCCATGGAGACTTTAACAGAGAGAGAAGTGACCACATGGTGTGAGGAGATGTGCATTGGTGATGAAAAAAGTTTTGCCTTGTGTGGTAAATTCTTTCATGCATCTGATGATGAGATCCTGCAGATAGTGAATAGACTTCCTGGTGTCACCCATGCAAAGGTGGTTGATCGCAGGGGTGATGAAGATGCACCATTCCCAGCAGCATTAATAGCAACTGATAAGATTTTGGAAAGAGAATACTTTGCATCAGTTATAGCTGTGCCGCCAGGACATGGTAAGCAATGGAAAATCATATGGCCTATGATGCCTGCAGTGATTGGGCAACAGGATCCAAACACACAGCATAGGAGGCCTAGTTTACCTCCTACCCCACTATCAGCCAGATCTGAAGAAACACCAGCTTCTGCTGACAGGCTGGTAGCAGCTATGGAAAGGTTAGTGAGTCAGTTTGCAAAGATTCAGCCAGATCAAGCTATCGCCGTTTGAGGACTTTCAGGTATCACTCCAACCCCCAGCCGGTGAAGAGGGGTATGAACATGGAGAGATGTGTCCCTGCAGTACCTGCAAGAGTGGCAGTGCACGGATGCAGTAAAGAAGCAGAGAATAGTGGAGAGTTTGAGGGTCCAGCTATGGAGGTAGTGCAGGCTGCTTGGCGAAGTGATCCTAAATGCAACTTTTCAAGACTATATGGCTGCTCTTGAGGATGCTTTTGGGACTCCAGAAGATGCAACAGATCTTCTTTATAAGCTCCGCACCACTTACCAGGAACCGGGTGAGAAATTATCTGACTATCTTTACCGACTGGACAAACTAGTTCACAGAATTGTGTCCAAAGGCGGGCTCAGTTCTCAAGATGTGGACCGGTACCGGTACAGGTGCTGCGACAAAGAGAAGGTTCCTCCTTCCTTCCATCTGTTGCTGAAAGAAGTCAGACAGGAAGAAGCTATTATGGCAGCCCGAGAGCAAACATCCAAAAGAGTCACTGCTGCTACTCTAAAGGCTGAGCCAAGCCGAGAGGAGGAGCTTCTCAAAATCATTGAGAAGCAAGCAGAACAAATTTCTCAACTCCTAAAAAGCCATACAAAAGAAGTTGAGAGGTTGAAACAGGTTCCCACTACATCCCATGAGAGACAACCACGATCCACCAGTCAGGATCGACAAAGAGATGGAGACCGAAAGACAGAGGGATGTTATGTTTGTGGGGATCCCAGCCATGTTGCTCGGCGATGTCCAAACAGATGGAGTCCTAAGAAGTCTCTTTCCCATTACGAAAACAAGCTGTCGGGAAACGGGGAAGGGGATCAGTAGAGTCCCATACTGACCCCCATTCAAGGTCAAATACTTGCCCCACCACTCCATCCACTGCCGCTCATCCGGGACAATTTCCGAAAGACTTGGTTGGACCAGCCCCACATGTTCCAGCTAGTATTAATGGCCAACCCTGCACTGTGCTGCTGGACAGCGGGTCTCAAGTGTCTATCATCTTTGAAAAATGGTACAAGAAATACCTCTCAGGGGTGCCCCTTCAGCCTTTGTCTGGACTTGTTGTTTGGGGTTTGAGTGAACATAGCTACCCTTACAGAGGATATGTATCTGTTATGCTACAGTTTCCAAAGACAGTTGCTGAAGTGGAGGAAGAAATACCCATCATAGCACTTGTCTGTCCAGAGGCAGAAGGAGACCAGAGATCCAAACCGGTCTTAGTAGGAACAAATGCCAACATTTTCCGTACCCTAGCACAGTGGTGACGAAAATTGCCGGTGATAACTATTCACAGACCCTCACTATTCACCCAGCTTGTCTGGCTGCTTACATTAAAACGGAGGGAGCTACATCAGGAATGTTTTCATCCCTGTTTTGAAGGTAGTGACCTGAAGAAATATGAAAAGGAGTCACTAAAAAAAGGCAGGATGGAACGTAGAGAAGCATACTCCCTAGGTGACTGGCATCTGGGCCTGGCGCAGGGAGTGGAGCATCGCATTAGGCTGACTGATGAGAAGCCTTTCCGAGAGAAGTCTCGAAGGCTAGCTCCTGCAGACATTGAAGACATCAGGCAGCACTTACGAGGCCTACTAGATGCAGGAGTCATCATAGAGTCCAATAGCCCATATGCTTCTCCCATTGTTATTGCCAGCAAGAAAAATGGGGATATTCGGATGTGTGTGGACTACCGTACTCTGAATCAGCGCAGAGTTACTGGTGCACGCGCAACATTCCAAAGGTACATGGATCAGGTGATGGGAGACATGAATTTTGATGGATGATCTGATCATGTTTGGACAAACCCTAGAAGAACACAACAAGAGGCTATTCAAAGTGTTGGACAGATTGAAGAAAGCTGGGCTGAAGTTGTGCCTTGAAAAATGTTGGTTCTGCCAAAAGGCCGTGAAATATGTGGGACACGTTGTCAGGTGGGAGGGGATCTCTACTGATCCAGCTAAAATGGAAGCTGTTGTCAACTGGCCCAAACCCACCAAGTTGGGGGAGCTTAGGTGCTTTCTGGGATTTTGTGGGTACTACAGAAGATTTCTACCACAGTACTCAAAGACTGCCAAGCCCCTAACTGCTCTCACCCAGGGGTATCCACCTCCCAGAAAGAACTTTCATACCATGAAGGCGAAAGGGAAGACCTTTTTCAAGGTTAATGAACCATTTGGAGATAGCAGTGTCCAGAGCAGTTTCTTCCTGTGGACAACCAAGATGAACCCATCCCAGAAGCTATCCTCCTTTGTCCACAGTCGGTGGAGAATTCAGAAGGAATAAAGTCACCAGGCGAAGAAGTATCCAACAGAGAACCTGAGTCAATATGTCAAGAGCTGGGGGTTGAGGAGGGGACTCCTGCAGTACACACTCATCCCACAAGGAACACTAGACCACCCATGATGCTGACCTATGATAGAATGGATCAAGCTACTGAGGTCCCTAGAGTTGTACGACCCCAATTCACTAGTCAGTGGCCATACTTTCCCTCTGTGTCTCTGTGTCCAAATGATTTGTGTGTATTTGGTTGTGGTGTTAGTCAGGATGCTTTCACACCAGTTTGTTTTTTAGTTGGGGAGTCATGCTGGGCCTTCCAATGTGACTCACCAGGGGGAGAGTGTAACCCCTGCTAAGAGCACAACATGTGAACAGGACAATCCCCAATGACTGGACTACATCTCCCAGCAATCCCTGCTGCTCTGTGCTACTGACACTGATAGGAGGAGTTGCTGGAGAAAGGGCTGATGGGAAAAACAAGGGATTGTGGGAAGGAGAAGGAAGAGAGACCTCATGTGCACCAGAGAGGACTGACAGCACATGGCAGAGTGTAGAGAGTCCTGCACTGAGACTGACACAGCAGAGGACTAGAGACTCCTCCTACCACTGTACTATCACTGATATATTATGAGGATGGTTGTGGTACCTTTCAACTACTGGTACATATCACTTGATAGTATTGATGATGTAGTTTACCTCATACATGTACATGTCACTGGTATAATATGAGGGTGCTAGTTCCCTCACAAACATGTACTATCACTGATTATATATAGGGATTTTCGTATACCTCATACACTGTACATATCCACTGATATATATGAGGTTACTGTAGTTACCCATTATCAACTGTACATATCACTTGATTTTATATAGAGTGTAGTTACTCGCTACCACTGTCCATAGCACTGATATATTATGAGGGGTTTGTAGTTTACCTCATACTACTGTACATATCACTTGATATATGGAGGATGTAGTTTACCATACCAACTTGTACATATCACTTGGTATATATGAGGGTATATGTAAGTTACCCTGTCATACCTGTACATATCACTGATAATATGGAGGGGATGTAGTTACCTCATACCACTGTACATATCAACTGATATATATGGAGGATATGTAGTTACCTTAATAACAGTACAATACATGATTTATATGAGGATATGTAGTTTACCCTATACATGTACATATCACTGTATATATTGGAGGCGTGTCTGTAGTTACCATACCACACGGTACATATCACTGGATATATATGAGGGTATTGACCTCACTACACTGTCATATCACTGTATATATTAGATGATGCCAGGGTTAACTCATACACTGTACATATCACTGATATATATGAGGGTTGTAGTTACCTCACACTGTGTACATATCATCTGATATATATGCACGGAGTGTAGTTTTACCAATACAACTAGGACATATCATGAGTATATATGAGGGTTGTAGTTCTCCCATACACTGTACATATCACTGGTATATTATGAGGGTGTAGTTACTCACACACTGTACATATCACTGATATCTATAGAGGAGTGTAGTTAACCAACCTCATATCACGATTTTTCAGCTTACATACACTATAAGTGTAGGTTCTCAAGGACATATTCATGATTAAAGGTGTAGTTTATCCACATACACTGTACATATCACTGGTATATATGAAGGGGTAGTTTACACATACACTGTACTATCACTGATAGATAGATTGTGGTTTTGGTAGTTACCTCAATACACTTAGTACATATCACTGATACTATAGTAGGATGTAGCTTAACCTTTTTCCCAATAATTTACACTGTAATTATCACTGATATATGAGGTTGTAGTTACCTCATACACTGTACAATATCCTGCGATATATGAGGGATGTAGTTACGCTATACCTGTACATATCACTGATATATATGAGGGTGAGTGTTACCTCATGCACTGTACTATCACTGATATATATGAGGAGGTATTTACCTCACACACACTGTATACATATCAACTGGTTATATAGGAGGATGTAGTTCCTCATACACTGTACATCACTGGTATATATGGGGGTTAGTTTATTCACACACTGTACATATCACTGATATATATGAGGATGTAGTTACCTCATCACTGTACCTATCACTGTATATATGAGGGGTTAGTTACCTCATACACTGTACATATCACTGGTATATATGAGGGTGTAGTTACCTCATACACTGTACATATCACTGGTATATATAGGGGTAGTTTCCTCATACACTGTACTATCACTGTATATATTTGAGGATGTAGTACCTCATACACTGTACTTTACTGATATATATGAGGTATGTAGTTACCTCATACACTGTAACATATCACTGATTATATGAGGGTTGACTTACCTCAACACTGTAACATATCACTGATAATATGAGGTGTGTAGTTACCCTCATACACTGGTACATATCACTGGTATATAATGGATGTAGTTAACTTCATTACACTGTACATATCTCGATATATATGAGGATTGTAGTTACCCCATACACTGTACATATCTCTGATATATATGAGGGTGTAGTTACCTCATACACTGTACATATCACATGTATATAGGAGGATGTAATTACCTCATACACGTACATATCACTGATAGATATGAGGATGTAGTTACCTCATACACACTGTACCTTCACTGATATATATAAGGATGTATGTTACCTCATACACTGTACATATCACTGATATAGATGAGGATGTAGTTACCTCATAACTGTATATCCGAATATGAGGACATAGTTACTCATACCTGCTGACATATCACTGATATTATGAAGGATGTAGTTACCTCATACACTGTACATATTACTGATTATTAGAGTTGGATTGTACTATGGCTCTGTATTGCAGGCTTATGTATATATCTATATATATATATTATATATATATTATCAGGTTGGATATGCCTCATAGTCTGTATTGCAGGGCTGTCTATATATATATCCAGTCTATTGATAGGTCTATTAGTCTGTATTGGGCCTGGCTTGTTATATATATCTATATCAGGTATGGATATGACTATAGTCTGTATTGCTGGGCTTGTCTATTATATATTATCAGGTATGTATGACTATGGCTGTAGTGCAGGCTTGTGTATATATATATATATGGTATGGAATATGACTATAGGCCTGTATTGCAGGGCGTGTGTACTATATACTATATATCAGGTTGGATATGACTATGGCCGTATGCAGGGCTTGTTTATATATCAGGTATGGATATTCACTATCTTCTGTATTGGGGGCTTGTCTATATATATATCAGGTATGGATATGACTATGGCCTGTATTGCAGGCTGCTTGTCTATATATATATATCAGGTATGGATATGACTATGGCCTGTATTGCAGGGCTTGTCTATATATTATAATATAGGTATGGATAATGAACTATTCCTGTATTGCAGTTGCAACATCCCCCACCAGGGCCTAGCCTTTTCTTGGGGCTGGGATCAGCCGAGGCCCGCAGTACCTGAGTGGCTGGCGGTTGCGGCCTAAAGCAGCGTGTGTCATGGTGGCTTGGTATGGGGGGAACCGAGGCTGTCCTACAGCCTGGCAGTCTCTGCAGGGTGGTGTTGGCAAGAAAAGAGAGGGATAGGCTGCTATGCGGTTTCTCCATGGGGCAACCCTTTGGTGTCAAGAAGTATGAGTCTCTGTGTGGTGGACAGGGTTGCCCTTGACGGTGATAGCCATAGTAGCAGGGGACCAGACGGAGGCAGACGTTGACAAAAATAACTTACAGTTCTTTATTGGAACCGACAGGAACCGTAGCAACGTGCCTTACCAAGAATGGTGGAATGCTGGAGAAAGTAGTTGGAGGGGAGCACAGGATGGATCATCAGCTGATGCAAAGGGCAGGCTGGAGATAGCTGTGTCCTAGTAGGATGCCCAGCTTTATCCTGAATGCTTCAGGTATCCCCCTTGAAGTAGGATTATACCCCTTTCCTTCTCACTAGCGATTAGCTCCACTCGTTCGGGCAGGGAGCTGGCTCACCTGCTCTTGGTCTGGTGTGCTGGCTGCACAGACCCTCTGAGTCTCTAATCTGAGAGAGTGAACTCTCTCCTCACACTCGCACTCTCTTCTGACTTCTAGAAGTTTCCTGTCCAGGGCTTTTTGTTAATCCACTACTCCCACTGGTCAAGTGGTGGTCTACTCCTCCAATTACATCTCAGCTCACAGACATAGAGGATAACACATGTGATTGGTTGCTGGAATTCATCACAGGAAACAATTAACTTCCTTCCTTACCAGGCAGATTCTACCACTGCAGTGATCATCTCGTGTTGTCTAGTACTATGTAGTGACATGCTGTGGGGCTATCAGACCCTCACAACAGGCTGCAAGCTACATGGTAGGATGTATTCGCAACCACTCCTCTGCCTTGCATCGGCGAGGGTGTTGCACAGTGGCTTATATATATAACAGGTAAGTAAATGGGTATGACTATGGCCTGTATGCTGTGCTTGTATATTAACAGGAGGGCGTGTCTGTCTGTATTCAGGCCAGCAGGCTCATTGTATAGCATTTATATAGATATACTGATATTTATAACTTGCGCTGTAGCACTGTACATCATGGGCAAAGGATTTAGGTAGTCGTCTCCTGTAAGGCCCTCTGGTCTTTTCAAGAGATTTCTTACAGATAAAAAGCAGCGTACTGTGTGATGTTTAGGGAGGCGCTGTGCAGGAGAGCTGGACTGCTGAGTAATGTCGCAGGGTTGTTCTTGCTTTGCTGGGTCCTTTAGTGTGCCTGTACAGGGTCTACTTCCTCTGGGGTTGTTTCTCACGGCTGGAGATGGTATTAGTCCTGTAGGGTGGCAGACTGAAATCCCATTGTAAGTTTTATGGGTCTGCTATGTAAGCAGGCTTGGAGCTGGTTGCCCTTTGTTACTGTTACTGGGGCTTATGTCCTTCTTTAGGTTGCTTGTTTTTTGTTCATTGAACAGATCACTTCTACTTGTTTGCAATTTCGGTGTGTTTTCATCAGGTGTTGTCCTGTTGGAGAGGATCTGTCTGAGTATGAGACTTCCCTTTTGCTAAGTGTATGTCATGCTTTCATAGGTCAGACATTGGCGTGGTGTAGTGTGTCATAGTGGAAATGGGAGATAACCCCCACACACCCACTTTGATGTGGATTTTACACCCGGAAGTCAGTGTGATTTTCGGAGTCGGATGAACAAACCACTTTGGCAGCTATGGTTTCCAAAGAGACAAAACGAGATTGCAGGTGATTTGAGAATATTAAAATAATAATAATTGAGTGTAACCCTGCTAAGAGCACAACATGTGAACAGGACAATGTAATTGCTGGGCAGCAGGGTTAGACTGTAGGGATTGACAAACCCAAACTTAAAATATGGTGCTTTACCTTTGTGCCTACATGTTATCTATTTAACAAAAAACTGGGAAACTAATTATGGAAATGTGGGAAGGCCACAGCATTTTTAACACACCTTTAAATAATTAAAATAACATAAATTAAAACATTTAAGAACTGCACGGCCCTCTTGCGTTCTTCTGAACTTAGGGGACCAACTTCGCCCGAAATGGCGGCTGTGGCCCTGCAGCCGGCATGTAGGCTTCTCAAAACGCCTTAGGGCCTGTGAAAAACATCCGCCACGGAGCAGCCTTCCTCCTCTTAAAAACCGGCTGCGACCCCCCCCACACGGACCAAGGTCCTGCCTTCTCAGCCAGCTCCGTGCAGGCCAAGAGGAAATGTCCATCCCAACGGGGTTGAGATGGACCCCCGTCCCCTAAAAAATATGACGGTTATCCCCATCCATATCCTCATGTCTAGGTGCCACCCACCCAGGGACTTCACATGTTTGTGGAAATCCTGATGTTCAAGACTTCCTTCGCGCGGTTCAATAGCAGTACAGCTGGATCCGCATGGTCGCACCTCGCCTCTTTCCCAATTGCCACGGGGAATTACTCCGACCAGGCCAGAACAGATTAACAGTGGGGGAACCTAGTAAAATCCTGCTTCATGAAAGAAATGAATTCTCCGACTTTAACGCGTCCCAGATCGTTCCCCCCTGCATGGTGATGAGCACAACCCGGTCCTGATATGACTTTTGCTGACCCGCAACCACCTCCGAAAGGACTTGCGACCATTGCATGCCCGAACGCCGCGCCAGTGGACGGTCGCGTTGGATAGCCCAAATTAATACCGCACGCGCCGTACGCAGCTCTCCGCTCCGCCCAATAGATAAAGAGTGCCCCGACTATCCACACATGGGTATGTGACCTGAAAGATTAACGAGTACAGGTGTGAGAAAATATAATAGGAAAAACAAAAAAATTTACACCAAAGGGTTGAGTGCGGGCCGGATGTAGGACTTGAAACATCCGACTTCCACCTTCCAAGCTTTTTTATGGCTTCATCACTCATGCCCGCACGAATGCGCTGTTGTACAGCACCCATGCAAAGGAGTGTGTGCCAAACTCTTGGGGTTTGGCCTAAGAAAAGCAGGGATTTTTTAAAAACAGCATGAAATTGGTAACGGGTAAGAGGCTTCCTTTGTGCAAAAGGAAATTACCGACCCCCCATGGTTCAAATCGGCTGGGATTTATAGCTACCAGGTCCCTCTCCCCCCGAAAAAATCGGTTTTAGAGCGACGAATCCGAAGATTTACACGAGGAGAAGCGAGGATGTCTGTTTGCGACACCCGCCGTGTTTTAGAGCTAGGAGGGATTAATTCATCATGACCCGAAGGGCACCGAGAAATGCAATGGAAAATGCTGCTTTAAACAGGGACGCCTCAAAGGCATCCCTGCAAACTTACATCTAGAATGGGATAATACGGTTAAACAGGGAAGGGGATACCCGGCCTGCGGGAATCGTGAGAAGAATTCTCACGCTTTCCAACCTTTTAAAACAACTGTTTTACTAGAACATTTAGTGATTCAGGGAGGTCATGTATTTTAACATAAGGCAAGGGCTCTAACTATCCTAGTCTTATGAAATGATGCTCCCTGACCCTTTAAATGTGCCAACCAATCTAATGAATTCTGGAGGATTTCTGATTTCTCTGCGGGTATGAATCCCGCCCAAGAAGGTTAACCATTGTTCCCAGTAGGTGGCATATTTCCGCCAGTGTAAGCTGAGATGGAGTTCCTTACTAGGCCCGGCTGCTGCTCGCGCCAGGTTTCCATAAACTGGGGGCACCTCTATCCCGTCCTCGTCTGCAGACCCTGTCACTCTGACATCATATGAACTGGGAACGGACGGGCGTTAGCCATGTCGTTCGAAGATTCAGGAACGAATCTACCCGCAACCAGATGTATGTTGTAGACAGCAAATTACAAGATGTCGCAGCACGCCAGCACAGGGGTGTAAGAGGAAGACAGATGTTTACCGCCCGCCTACAGAAATATCATCAACCCACCACCGTATCCTGTTACCTGCCAAGGACATGAGCCCCACGCTCGACCGCTACAACTACGGGGAAAAGCTTCAACAGGATGTGATTATGACAGGCCGTGCTGGAGCCAGGAAGGGCCAAGAGTCTCTACACCACTTCTGCTTAAATATGGCTGCAAAACCATTACTACCGTAGAGCCTGACCATTTGAATTCTTGAAGGAACTACCTGCCAAATACGCAGTCCTCTTCAAGGGTTTGGTTTCCTGATGAAGTGGGAGGGATTAGTATACCTTTGTGGCCGGGACAGGCGGGGCGGGAAACGCCCGCCCCATGGTCACCCTACACAGAAATTAGCAGACCCTAGAAGAACCTGAAATTGTTGTAGGGTGGCCTTTTTCTTGCTAAGAAGCAATCATTCCTGGCGCAAGCGGACACTTTCTCCTCGGGTAGACTGAATGCCATTTTTGTGGTATCTAATTCTATACCCAGAAAGGATAATTTTTTACAGGACCGACTGTCTTGTCGGCGGAAAGGGGAACCCCGACAAACTCCATGAGCGAAGAGAAAGACTGGAGGGAGGTGCAAGCAAGTGTCGGAGTCCCCTTGACCGACAAACAAGAATCTCCAGGTAGTGGGTCATTGAATAAATTCCTGTCTCGTACCCCACGAGCCACTCCAAAACGTGCTAAAACTTCAAAGTAATACCAGGAAATGGAGCAGCCCATGGGGAGGCACATCGTCTAAAAATGCCACCTTCTAAAAAACAACCTAATAAGTGGAAACATTCCGATGGACGGGGAGCAATCTAAAGGCCGATTCGATGTCAATTTAGCTAGCCAGGCCCCAGGCACCTGCACGCTGCACTAAGTCAACCGCCCTATCGAAGGAGACATACGTAACCGCCGCATCCTCCTTCGATATAGCGTCATTGACCGAGAACCCTTGGGAAAGATAGGTGGTGTTTTAATCTAAACTTACCAGGCTCCTTTTTGGGAACCAGGCCTAAGGGTGAAATGCGAAGATTGGGAAATGGCGGATCTAAAAAGGGCCGGACATCCTTCCTAGGGAAACCTCTTTTCAAACATTCTCCAGTGCTTACCGGATTGTCTTAAACTGAAATTAAATTCCCGCATTTAACCAAAACTGAGGTGGCTGGTGGGGGATATAAAACCGTGACGGAAACCGTCCTCAGCAGGTTTGCTTCCCGTCTCTTTGGGTACAGTCTTAACCAATGACTTATGCGCTGTTGGCGTTCCACTGGCGTTCTCGGATTGGGGGGGGTTGGCTTGCTTATTACGCCTGAAGCCATTTAAGGGCAGAATGATTGCCTCCGCAGATCGAACACTTGTGCCTAAACTTGCACGAGAGAACCTGCAGTGACCCTCATTGTAGAGCCAACATGCTCCCGTGGGCTTGTACAACTGCAGAGGCAGGCTGCTGAGCTGCCCCCGAGTGGTTTCCTGAAAGGCGTTGAGTGCGTTGGGCAAGGATCATTTATCCACGTATCGGTAGCTTTTGAAGCCCCCCGATGTGTGGGTTAAGTGAGAGGCTACGACGAATTCTTTGTCGTACCTCCACCAGGCGGCCCCACCATGAAGCTTAAATGCTTCATGATGGTGTCCATATATACAAATAGATCTGGGCTGAGGCTGGATTAGTTTTGCGTAATATGGAACCTAATACCCACAAAAGCCCTGCAGCCAATTATGGAAGGTCTTGGACACCCTCATCTTTCTTCTCTGATCCTTTCTCTTAGGATCGCTCTTACAACCGTAACGTGTCGACATTAAGGAGCGACCATATGTCTATATACTCTACTCCCCTTTCTAATTTTCTCCTTTGTCTCTTCAGGACATAAGTACCTAGGGGAGCTACTCTGCAGACATGGTATCCTTAAATGTGTTACCCTGACCTGCATTGCTATAGTCCCTATACCCCCAGGTGGATCCTGACTGCCTTCTAATTGAGTGAGCAGCGATCTAATGGATGTGATGACCTCTGTTTTTGTGCGATGAGGTAATGCCGACCATGAAGGGAGGCCACTGAACTCCCCGGTTGAAGTCTTCGCTTGTGGAGCTGACGTGTCCTTGCGGGAAGGCTGTGACTTGTCCATTCAGATGGCTGATGATGACGTCGGAACTGCGAGGAGAGCTTGAGAACCTGGGCTGTCGTTGCGCGGAAACACCTCTGGGACTGCGGGTGGCTGAAGATGTGCTGAGGATCTGTCGGCGGATTCCTGGCAGGTTGCTGGTATCGCAGATGCCCGCCTGGAGCTCTTGGACAGGCGGTGAGGGGAGTCTCTGTGGCGTTGACGGGAGTCCCGGTGATGGGGTGCGGGTGTGTGACACGCAGCTTCGCGGCCATGGAACCACGGGGACGATGGACTGCTTTGGTGTCTGCGCGGCGTCCTCCGAGATGATGGGGGCTGAGACCTGGTGAACGGTGGTGAGGAAGCAGGCCGCCGCGGGTAGGGGACTGGGGCTGTGCGCAGTGGGGATGGAGCGCTGGCGTGCACGCTGGCGGGTGAGAGGAAGACCGGCCGCACGCTGAGTAGCCGGGGAGGGGACGGGCGGGAGCACTGGGGTGCCGGGCAGGGAACGGGCATGATGCAGCGCGCTTACCCCTTGCAGTCTTCTGGTAGGGATGCCGCGACGATCCTCTGGAGCAGACGGAGTCCCACGTGGTCCAGGCGACGCCATCATCTTCTGGCCCGGGCCGCGTTTCCTGGCTGGTGCTGGAGATCTGGGCTGAGGCGGACAGGAGGCCTGATCTTCCTGAGGGGACGTCCCCTTTCTTCAACCAGCTGCACACGAGGAGGAGGTGAGGAGCCTGGGTGGGTGGGTGGTGACAGGGTGGCGGGCCGCCGGGCGGGGGTGGTGGCTGTACCCTCCAGGGTGTAAGCCACTGCAGGAGGATTCGGTCCTGGGAGATGGGTGTCCTTTTCAGGGACGTCCGTCTCTTGGGCCGACCCCGAGCAAGTGCCGCAGGAGGGTATCCAGCCATCCTGAACCCTCCAGGGCCACACGTTGACGGATTTGATCTTCTAGGGAAGCCATGCTGGGTATTGGCAGAGGTGTCTCTGACTTCTCGCCTCTTCGTCCAGGGGGCAGGAAGAAGAGGCCCCCCCACGTGCGCTCGACCTTTTTAAAACCAGCGGGCGGTTCCTTACCCGCCCCCACACACCGCCTCCTGTGCCTCACACAGAAGGGTAAAAGGCCAAGCCACAAACTTCCAGAAAATTCCAAACCACCCCTACAGTCCTCCGCCCTTCTCTAGTTGCTTTGGGGCTTATTAAGACCAGCAGTTACTAGCACCTACTCCTCAGGAGGCAGACTGGACTACATATCCCAGCAATCTGCTGCTCTGTGCCACTGACACTGAGGAGGATTTGCTGGAGAAAGTGCTGAGGGGAGAAACAAGGGATTGTGGGAAGGAGAAGGGAGAGAGACCTCATGGCAGCAGAAGACTGACAGCACATGGCAAGTGTAGAGATCCTGCACTGAGAGTGACACAGCACGAGGACTAATGACAGCCCACAGCTCAGCCCCAGAGGAGAAGAGGGACCTGTTGGAGAGGCTCCCCTCTGCACCACAGCCTGATCCCCAGGGGTCTCCACATCCACCACCAGGAGGTTCCTGCCTGCCCCTCCATTACCATCCAGATGCCTGGTCCCACCACAAGCAGAAGACTGGGTGCAGTTTACTCAGAGTTGTGAGTAGACTTTTTATTGTTAGTAAGGAGTTTGCAGGAAAATAATTTCCAAAGAGTACTGAATTATAGTTTCACAGCGTTACAGAAAGCGCGCCATCGTCCGCGGCAAACAGGGCCCCAACGATTGAACTGTGTAATATGCAAGCCTGCAGCATAATAGTGTAATCCTGTGCAGGTAGAGAGTGCGTGTTGTCACCTGCAGAGTGTTGTGATGTGCCACGTGTCATTTCTTGTTGGTTCTGATTTATCCCCTCTGTTGCTCATAGAGCTCATTATTTAAAGGGACCCCTCTGCACCATTATCCCAACAGCGCCTGGGGAGTGCAGTTACCCTTTATTGCCCACTAGCAGTACTTTTAGTAGAAAATCTGCCTCTGTAAAATATTTTATTCCTTGTTTATGTTTTTCCCTGTTTGCATTCATTGCACTTGGCTCATCCCTAATTCCTCTCCCTTACAATAAACCTGCCAGTTTATTTTACCCCTTACCTATTGAGTGGTGTGTTAAGCTTAGGCAGGGTTTCCCGAGTCACCCCTGGCAGAAGAGGAAGCCCTCCTGCTTACCTACAGAGCTTCAAGCAAGATTCGGGTGGAGGCACTGCGCCATATTGGAGTTTGTAAGTCACCATACACCCTTCCTGCGAGTGTAGGCCTGAAGGGTGTGTACAGTGGAGGCACGCTGAGATTTGAAACAAACAAAACTTTGCCATGGAGACTTTAACGAGAGAGAAGTGACCACATGGTGTGAGGAGATGTGCATTGGGTGATAAAAAAGTTTTGCCTTGTGTGGTAATTCTTTTCATGCATCTGATGATGAGATCCTGCAGATATGAATAGACTTCCTGGTGTCACCCATGCAAAGGTGGTTGATCGCAGGGGTGATGAGATGCACCATTCCCAGCAGCATTAAATCTCTGATAAGATTTTGGAAGAGAATACTTTGCATCAGTTATGCTGTGCCGCCAGGACATGGTAAGCAATGGAAATCATAATGCCATAGATGCCTGCAGTGATTGGGCAACAGGATCCAAACACACAGCATAGGAGGCCTAGTTTACCTCCTACCCCACTATCAGCCAGATCTGAAGAAAACCAGCTTCTGCTGACAGGCTGGTAGCAGCTATGGAAAGGTTAGTGAGTCAGTTTGCAAAGATTCAGCCAGATCAAGCTATCGCCGTTTGAGACTTTTCCAGGTATCACTCCAACCCCACCGGTGAAGAGGGGTATGAACATGGAGAGATGTGTCCCTGCAGTACCTGCAAGAGTGGCAGTGCACGGATGCAGTAAAGAAGCAGAGAATAGTGGAGAGTTTGAGGGTCCAGCTATGGAGGTAGTGCAGGCTGCTTGGCGAAGTGATCCTAATGCAACTTTTCAAGACTATATGGCTGCTCTTGAGGATGCTTTTGGGACTCAGAAGATGCAACAGATCTTCTTTATAGCTCCGCACCACTTACCAGGAACCCCGGGTGAGAAATTATCTGACTATCTTACCGACTGGACAAACTAGTTCACAGAATTGTGTCCCAAAGGCGGGCTCAGTTCTCAAGATGTGGACCGGTACCGGTACAGGTGCTGCGACAAAGAAGTGTCCTCCTTCCTTCCATCTGTTGCTGAAAATTCACAGGAAGAAACTATTATGGCAGCCGAGAGAAACATCCAAAAAGTCACTGCTGCTACTCTAAAGGCTGAGCCAAGCCGAGAGGAGGAGTCTTCTCAAAATCATTGAGAAGCAAGCAGAAACAAATTTCTCAACTCCTAAAAAGCCATACAAAGAAGTTGAGAGGTTGAAACAGTTTTCCCACTACATCCATGAGAGACAACCACGATCCACCAGTCAGGATCGACAAAGAGATGGAGACCGAAGACAGAGGGAGTGTTATGTTTGTGGGGATCCCAGCCATGTTGCTCGGCGATGTCACCAGATGGAGTCCTAAGAAGTCTCTTTCCCATTACGAAAACAAGCTGTCGGGAAACGGGGAAGGGATCAGTAGAGTCCCATACTGACCCCCATTCAAGGTCAAATACTTGCCCCACCACTCCATCCACTGCCGCTCATCCGGGACAATTTCCGAAAGACTTGGTTGGACCAGCCCCACATGTTCACTAGTATTATGGCCAACCTGCACTGTGCTGCTGGACAGCGGGTCTCAAGTGTCTATCATCTCTTTGAAAAATGGTACAAGAAATACCTCTCAGGGTGCCCCTTCAGCCTTTGTCTGGACTTGTTGTTTGGGGTTTTAGTGAACATAGCTACCCTTACAGAGGATATGTGTCTGTTATGCTACGCTTTCCAAAGACAGTTTGCTGAGTGGAGAAAGAAATACCCATCATAGCCTGGTCTGTCCAAAGGCGGAAGGAGACCAGAGATCCATACCGGTCATATAGGACACAATGCCAACATTTTCTGTACATTAGCACGTGGTGCCGAGAAATTGGTGGTGATAACTATCACAGACCCTCACATTCACCCAGCTTGTCTGGCAGCTTATTAGAAGGAGGAAGAAAGGGGAGCTACATCAGAATGTTTGATCCCTGTTTTTGAAGGTAGTGACCTGAAGAAATATGAAAGGAGTCACTAATAAAGGCATGATGGAACGTAGAGAAGCATTCCCTCCCTAGGTGACTGGGATCTGGTGCCTGGCACAGAGTGGAGCATCGCATTGGCTGACGGATGAGAAGCCTTCCGAGAGAGGTCTTGAAGGCTACTCCTCAGATATTGAGACGTCAGGCAGCACTACAGGCCACTAGATCAGGAGTCATCATAGAGTCCAATAGCCCATATGCTTCTCCTTGTTATTGCCCCAAGAAGAATGGGGATATTCCAGATGTGTGTGGACTACCATACTCTGAATCGGCGCACAGTCCCTGATCAGTGTATACAGTCCCCAGGATTGATGAAGCTCTAGATTGCTTAGGCAAGCCAGTGGTTTTCCTTGCTGGATCTCCGAAGTGGCTATTATCCAGATACCCATGAATAAGGAGGATCAGAAAAGCGGCTTTCATTTGTCCCATTGGATTCTTCCAGTTCCAAAGAATGCCTCAAGGAGTTACTGGCGCACTGCAACAATCCAAGTGCATGGATCAGGTGATGGAGACATGAATTTTCGGGAGGTATGGGTCTACCTGGATGATCTGATCGTGTTTGGACAAACCCTAGAAGAACACACCAGAGGCTATTCAAGGTTGACAGATTGAAGAAAGCTGGGCTGAAATTGTCCCTTGAAAAATGTCGGTTCGCCAAAAGGCCGTGAAGTATGTGGGACACATTGTCAGCCGGAGGGGATCTCTACTGATCCAGCTAAGTGACAGCTGTTGTCAACTGGCCCAACCCACCAAGTTGGGGGAGCTTAGGTCCTTTCTAGATTTTGTGGGTACTACAAAATTTGTCCCACAGTACTCAAAGACTGCCAAGCCTCTAACTGCTCTCACCCAGGGATATCCACCTCCCAGAAAGAACTTGCATACCATGAAGGTGAAAGGGAAGACCTTTTTCAAGGTTAACGAACCATTGAGAGAGATGGACACCTGCGTGTGATGATGTGCTTTTGAGAGCTGAAGTCCTGCCTAACCCAGGCTCCGGTTGTTGCCTATCGACCCTACAAGACACCTATGTTGCTGCATGTGGATGCATCCTTTGAAGGCCTTGGAGCAGTTCTGTACCTGGAGCATGGTGGAATTCTGCGGCCCATCTACTATATCAGTCGAGGATTAACCCCCAGTGAGCGCAATTACCCGGCTCACAAACTAGAGTTCCTGGCATTGAAATGGGCAGTGGTGGACAAGCTCCATGATTATCTGTATGGGTTACGGTTTGAAGTTCACACCGACAACAATCCCCTGACTTACGTGAGGACCACAGCTAAGCTTGATGCGACTGGGCACAGATGGCTTGCAGCATTAGCTGTATATGAATTCAGCTTAAAGTATAGGCGAGGAACCGCAAACATTGATGCTGACACCCTTTCCCGCCTGCCCAGGCAGTCGCTGAATGAAGAGGAAGAAGCTTGGATAGAATTACCTGCTCCAGAAGTGAAATCTCTATGTCACAAGCATCAAGCTGCCACTATTCCTCTCAAGGGATGTGCAAAATTCCTAGGAGTGTCTGAGAAAGCTCTGCCACCTTTGTTTTGCAAGTTGACTAGGGTGAACACAGACTCCTTGCCTCAACTGACCCGAAACCAAATGGAAAAGGCCCAACAAGTAGATCCTTCTGTGGGAGTGGTTCGATGGTGTGTGAAAAGAGCAAGGAGGCCTGAAAGAAATGCACTAAAGACCGAGGAGTCCATTTTACTAGCTCGTCAGTTGGAACATCTAGTTGTGAGAGCTGGCCTGCTCTACCGGGAGGTTAAACGTCAAAATGGAGAGGTCCGAAGACAGCTGGTTCTACCCACTCAGTTTCGGAATATGGTCATGAAAGCTTTACATGATGAACATGGACACCTTGGAATTGAGAAGACAACTGGTCTTGTTGCAGACAGATTTTACTGGCCGAGAATGGAAGCGGACATCGAGGGTTATTGCAAGTCATGTGCTCGGTGTGTCCTGAGGAAAACTTTGCCAACTCGATCAGCGCCTTTGGTGAACATCAACAGCGATGGTCCGATGGATTTAGTGTGTATTGATTTCCTCTCCATTGAGTCAGATGAGGGCAACATCTGCAACGTCCTAGTAGTCACTGATCATTTCACCCACTATGCACAGGCCTACTGCACTAAAGACCAGCGGGCAGTCACTGTCGCAAAAACGTTGTGGGAAAAATTCTTTGTACACTACGGATTGCCAGCTCGCATCCATACTGACCAAGGAAGAGATTTTGAGAGTCGACTGATCAAAGAGCTGTGTGAGATATGTGGGATCAGGAAGTCTAGAACCACCCCTTTCCACCCACAAGGGGATCCTCAACCGGAGAGGTTCAACCGCACCCTTCTCAATATGTTGGGTACTTTGGACACCAAGCAAAAGGGACGCTGGAGCCGTCATATAAATCAGTTGGTCCATGCTTACAATTGTACAAAGAATGAGTCGACGGGGTACTCCCCTTACTTCCTCATGTTTGGGAGAGAAGCTAGGCTACCAGTGGATATCAGCTTTGGAGTGTCACCCGACCATTCATCTGGGAAGACTTATATGAAATATGTGTCCCAGTTAAAGGAAGAATTGAAAAGGGCTTACGGATTGCCTGATCAAGCTTCTGGTCGAGCAGGGACACGAAACAAGATCCGCTATGACCGCAGGGTACGAGAACACATTCTGCAACCTGGAGATAGAGTTCTCATTCAACAGCTGGGTCTTCCGGGAAAACACCCTAATTCCTTCCCTTACAATAAACCTGCCAAGTTATTTTACCCTTACCTATTGTGAGTGTGTGTTAAGCTTAGGCAGGGGTTTCCGGAGTCAACCCCTGGCAGAAGAGGAAAGCCCTCCTGCTTACCTACAGAGCTTCAAGCAAGATTCGGGTGGAGGCACTGCGCCATATTGAGTTTGAAGTCACCATACACCCTTCCTGCAGAGGTAGGCCTGAAGGGGTGTTACATGAGTTTATCAGCAATAAATAGCTGTGACCTTTTCTGCCCAACAGGAAGCCTCGTGTCATCATTTCTTAGTTATGTTTAGTTATTAATGGTTTATGGGGTTAATGTTACGGGTAGGATTATGTATCTTTACTAAAGTGCCTTAATGTGTAGTTACATGGGTAATGTTTACTACCTCTCAGTCTTATGCTGTAACATGATGCTGGATATGTTTCACTGCTGCGAGACCACCCTTCATGCTATGAGAACTATGTTTGTATGTGCTGTTTTTCGTTAATAAACATAAAAAAATCAGAACTTATTTAGAAATAGTCTGATATCCACTCTCTATGGTGCCCACATTCTCTATGATACATTATTGCTCCATGGCCTGGGCCTGTCTTTAAAGAGGACCTGTAACCCCATTTATCGGCACTAGGAGATGTTACTGGAGCAAGCAGCTCCTAGAAACTTCCGGTAACGCTATCTAACACTGCGGTGGGGTACAGTGTAATTTTCGGACAGCTAGCAAAGCTGTCCAACGTATTCATGAGGGACGGGGTTAGGGCGTGGCTAGGGGTGGTGACTGCCGCCTAGCACGCGGCAGTCAATGCCGGCCTATGGAGTGAGCGGGGCGGTCCGGGGAAGAGGCAGCGCCTTGGACCGCCCCCTCGTCAATTCGTCGGACAGTTTTGCTAGCTGTCCGATGATTGCACTGTACCCCACCGCAGTGTTTGATAGCGTTACCGGAGGTTTCCGGTAACGCTATCACTCGAACACTGCGGCGTTTGATCAAGCACTGGGAGCTACTTACTTTAGTAACATCTCCTGGTGCCGGAAATTTAGGTGACTGGTCCTCTTTAAGGACAAGGATAGAACATTTCGATATTTTCATACTTTTATCACATTTTGTCTCCAATTTTTTTTTACCACTTAAAAATAGTATTTTAAATTGGGAAAATTATTATTTTTTCCCATAATTTCCAGAATTGTTCATTCAATATTAAAAAATCTATTATTTTATTCATTATTTAATTGCATAATAGTCTAATCGTATCCTAAAAAGTAAAGGCTTATACCCGAGCCAATAGTTTTTCCCATAGTTTTTGTGGCAAAATTAGGCTAATACTCAGGCTAATACTCTAGTATATACAGTAGGCTGAATTTCAAACTAGGAGGTAAACACTCTGGTAATGATTTGGTTAAAATAAATTTGGAGTAAAGTTTTTCAGCCACAAAATATCAACAGCTTTTCAGTACAAGTAATTACTATGAGATGGATGGGGATATGACACTTGGCACAACCGCCAATCAGCGGGAGACAGAAACAAACAGCACCGTCTATTGTGTAGTGGTGACTCAGGGCTACTGCAAGGTGGGCTCTCATTGAAGTGAATAACGCCTTAGCCTGTAGTAGTCATAAGCCACCAATACACAATGGACAGTGTTGTTTGCTTTCATTCAATGGGCCACATTTACATTATATGTGCACTACGTGCAGTTTGCCTTCCTATCATGCATGGGGCGACACATTCATGAAGACCAGATCGTGGACTTGCCGACATACATGCGACGGCTGGTGCGAGTATGCACAGCAACGCCCCTTTCTGTGCACGGGATTGTGTGGCAATGTTCATAGTGCAAACACTTCATAAATACATGTGCAAACTATTTATGTGCAGTCTCCTCCACTATTCTGGCACAGACAGTATAATCAATGTGGCCCAATGTCTAGTCCACAGCAAAGCGTCTGATGTGCAGTGGTGCCTGGTATCACATCCTCCTCATAGTAATCACCTACAGAATGACGGCTTATATTGTGTAACTGATGCCATCATATACTTGACTCCAAATGTATTAAATTTCTTCAAGGTAACATGTTAGATATGTGTATGTTATTTTTTGTTTTTTTAAAAATTTCTATGCACATTTATACCCAAATATACGAACCATCATACAGGTACAACTTTTCATTTCTACACTCATACACACACATGTATACACTTCTATATACACACATTTCTACACTCATACACACACATGTATACACTTCTATATACACCACATTTCTACACTCATACACACACCATGTATACACTTCTATATACACACATTTCTACACTCATACACACACATGTATACACTTCTATATACACACATTTCTACACTCATACACACACACATGTATACACTTCTATATACACACATTTCTCACGCAACACCACACTGTATACACTTTTTTTTATCTATATACACAACACATTTCTACACTCACTCACCAACACCATTCACTACACCTTTTCTATCATACACCACAATTATCTACAACTCATCATACACACACACATGTATACACTTCTATATACACACATTTCTACACTTCTATATACACACATTTCTACACTCATATACACACATTTCCAAACTTCTATATACACACACATTTCTACACTCATATACACACACACACATGTATACACTTCTACACTCACCGGCCACTTTATTAGGTACACCATGCTAGTAACGGGTTGGACCCCCTTTTGCCTTCAGAACTGCCTCAATTCTTCATTGCATAGATTCAAAAAGGTGCTGGAATCTATATTGACATGATGGCATCACACAGTTGCCGCAGATTTGTCGGCTGCACATCCATGATGCGAATCTCCCATTCCACCACATCCCAAAGATGCTCTATTGGATTGAGATTTGGTGACTGTGGAGGCCATTTGAGTCCAGTGACCTCATTGTCATGTTCAAGAAACCAGTCTGAAATGATTCCAGCTTTATGACATGGCGCATTATCCTGCTGAAAGTAGCCATCAGATGTTACAGGGTACATTGTGCTCATAAAGGGATGGACATGGTCAGCAACAATACTCAGGTAGGCTGTGGCGTTGTACCAAGGGGTCCAAAGAGTGCCAAGAAAATATTCCCCACACCATGACACCACCACCACCAGCCTGAACCGTTGATACAAGGCAGGATGGATCCGTGCTTTCATGTTGTTGATGCCAAATTCTGACCCTGCCATCCGAATGTCGCAGCAGAAATCGAGACTCATCAGACCAGGCAACGTTTTTCCAATCTTCTACTGTCCAATTTCGATGAGCTTGTGCAAATTGTAGCCTCAGTTTCCTGTTCTTAGCTGAAAGGAGTGGCACCCGGTGTGGTCTTCTGCTGCTGTAGCCCATCTGCCTCAAAGTTCTACGTACTGTACATTCAGAGATGCTCTTCTGCCTACCTTGGTTGTAATGGGTGGCGATTTGAGTCACTGCTGCCTTTCTATCAGCTCGAACCAGTCTGCCCATTCTCCTCTGACCTCTGGCATCAACAAGGCATTTCCGCCCACAGAACTGCCACTCACTGGATGTTTTTTCTTTTTCGGACCATTCTCTGTAAACCCTAGAGATGGTTGTGCGTGAAAATCCAAGTAGATCAGCAGTTTCTGAAATACTCAGACCAGCCCTTCTGCACCAACAACCATGCCACGTTCAAAGGCACTCAAATCACCTTTCTTCCCCATACTGATGCTCGGGAGAACTGCAGGAGATTGTCCTGACCATGTCTACATGCCTAAATGCACTGAGTTGCCGCCATGTGATTGGCTGATTAGAAATTAAGTGTTAGCGAGCAGTTGGACAGGTGTACCTAATAAAGTGGCCGGTGAGTGTATATACACACACATTTCTACACTCATATACACACACATGTATATACTTGGAAAAAACTGATTTGCTCCTCCTGCAGATAGGACTATGGGGATAATTTACTAAGAGGCACGCTGCTCACTTTCATCGGACTGTGCGCCTTTTTCGGGGATTACACAGCTTGCACATGATCCTTTTTTTGGTGCAGCTGCGCTGGCTGCCATGTAACACAATTTAGGGGGGGGGGGGCAGTCGATCCAACTGATTCGGACTGAGCACGAAATGTAACCTTCAATTTTTGCCGCAAGCCCAAGCACTTAGATGTACCACTAAAAAGATGGTGAACTCTGTTGGACCTGAGCAGAGAAACAACACATGCAGGATATTGGGCGCAGGATCTTACTGAATCGCGACATAGTGCATTATAGTCGGACAATGCACTTTCGGTGAACTCCAGTGGACGGAAAAGTAAATGTGCCCCATTATGTACAATCTGCTCAGCTTTGCCTGCTTTATAACATACTGCCTGCAGATAGGACACTATGTACAATCTAGTGATGGGTCGTTCACGAACTAGCCCGCAAAAAGAGCCGGCTCATTCACGTTAACAACTGGAGTTGGCTCCCCTCAGTGTGCCGATGGCTCACTAAACTCCCGTCCCTAAATGGCTCACCACACCCCCTTAAACCTGATAAAATTGGTTTAAAAGTGGTGTGGAGTGGGATGACTTACTGACCTGAGGCTCCCTATTATACATGTGCAACAACCCTGCCAATGCATGGGCAGGCTTTTAGTTGCAAATAGCGCCCTCTCCAGGTAAGGATCTGTTAGGTGGAATGCTGATCTCTCTAGGAAGTTTCTAGAACTTGGAATATTGTCTAATTGCAGCTGTAGCTACTGTCTGGTAAGGCAACAGTTAATATTGTGATCTGTGTTTGTCCAATGATGTTCTGGTAATACAAGCTGGAAGGTGATTGGAGAGGTGCTACCACCTGACCAGGGAATATATAAACCCCTGCTGGGGGGGAAGCACATTGTCTGTCTTAGGTCCTTGTATACAGTTTGCAGACAGAAACAGACCTCATGGTCTGTCTGCCACAGTCCTAATTCCAGGAACTTCAGGTGTATCAGGTCTGCTGCCTGGCATCCAGGGCAATTCTGGAGACTTAAGCCCAGATCTGAGATCCACTACCAGGACTCAGTTCCATCTGCACAAGCCCAGCCTGAACCTACAACCAGGCTACGTGTAACCTTCTTGTGGACCGACTCTCCATGACTCTTCCAGCTTGAGAATCTGCTGTTATCATTTCTGCCACTGCCTGCTGTTCAATAAAGAACCGTGAGTTGATTTGTACAACGTTGCCTCCGTCTGATCCCTGGATACGGCTGTTACTTCCACAGGCTTCCCCATCCATTACCCAGGGGTTCATCCTACAGACACTCAGGGTTTGCCCCATGGAGAACCAGTACATAAGCCTCTCTCTCCATTATTCTTGCACACACCACCCGCTGGAGAGCTGCCAGGCTGTAGGACAGCCCTCCGGTCCCCATACCAAGCATCGTGACATCAGCGCTCCCTAGGTTGCAACCGCCAGCCACTCCAGTATTCTGGGCTCTGGCTGCCACCAGGCCCCAAGAAAAGTCTAGGCCCCGGTGGGAGGTCTTGCACATGTAATAGGGAGCCGTTCAGGAACCATAAGAGCCGGCTCTTCTTAGTGAGCTGAGTCTAATGAGCTAGCTCACTAAGAATAGCTGGACTTCCCATCACTAGTACAATCTGCTCAGTTCCTCAAGCTCTATAACATGCTGCCTGCAGATAGGCCACTATGTACAATCTACTCAGCTTATCCTGCTCTATAACATACAACATGCAGATAGGACACAATGTACAATCTAGTCATCTCCTCCTGCTCTATAACATGCTGCCTTTAGGTAAGGAACTATAAACTATCTGCTGAGGTATGTGCTCAGCTCCTTTTGCTTTATAATATACTACATATTCTATAATATGGTGTACAAAAAAAAGAAAGGTACTGAGTGGCTACTACCTGGGTTCTATCTTCTGGCTAGTATGTATGTGATTCTGATGAAGGACTGATGAAGGATCAAATAGATGTGTGGTGGTGTCACTTGCAGTGCGGTGCTCTAGTCCTTTCAGACATGCACATGTAGTAGCAAAAACTGGATACAAGAGAACCGGAGGAAGCGCAGTATAGCGTGAAACGGCTGTTGTCCGTCCTTGTTCCCACCACCATGTCCTGCTATTCCTCCCTCCCATGAGGACCTCTTACCATGTGTTTTTGTAAGTATAAATAAAGAGGAAAGGAACAAGCCTGTGGTGAGGGCCATTCCTCTTTTTTTCTTTTTTCATTTTTCTTTTTGTTGCTATTCTATAATATGGTGTCAGAAACATGTAGCATTGCTGCCTGATAGTAAGACACAATCTGCACAATCTGCTCAGCTCCTCATGCTCTATAAGATCCATGGTGTCAGATATTTATTACCCTACAGATACATATATCTCAGTAATTTACCATTAGTCTTATATCATTTTTATAGTGTTTATTTCCCTATCTTTTTTAGGATACATACCTGAGTGTTTGATGAAACTGTCACACTACATCTGCACTTGGCAGTATACAGTAGGTGTCACTTACCCGTGTGTACGTGTAGAGGCTGGAGAATGGAAGCATGGCGCGCATGGAATGACTGTTAGAATCACCCACATAAGCGACCACTTCACCATGATGTCTGCAGGAATAATTAGGAACCTCATTCCTTCTCCCGGACAGGATTTGAAAAAGAGATTTAGTGGTTTTCTTTGCATTTCCACAAGTGTCCAGTATATGATATCCCAGAGTGATGTTAGGGAGGAGGTAAGGATCCCCATTAATCTCCTCCACAGCATAGATAAAGGACAAGATGCTTCTGTAGATATCAATGCCAATGCTGGAAAGATCATTAGAATAATTAATGAACAACAAGAATACATAAAAATATCCAAAGGCAAAAATGTATTCTGTAACCTTTATATAAAGACAATGTGTAATGTCTCAGAGTGAGGAAGTTACGGATCCACACCTGGCAATCAGTGCTGAAGGAAGTGATCCCTGCACTGGGGTTATCAGCGACTCAGGCTCAGAGGTTCTCCAGTAAGACCCACAAGTCCATGGGGACAGCCTCTGGACGCAGCCGGATACATCAAAATGCTCTGACCTCTTGATGTATCCGGCAGGGGACTGCGCAGCATCTATTTTATGTATGAAATGTTGCATGCTACAGGAAGTGGGCTGGGAATGAACTCCTTGGCCAGCCGCACCCCTCTCATGACCCATGGAGTTGGCGTAATGGAGAAAATAATAAAAAATAATCATAAGTGCTAGCAATGCGGGAGCATTTGCAGTTATTTCAGAGCTGCTACGCCAGTGTCTAGGGGAAGAAGCCCTGATAAATTATTGCCATAAGTCTATTTTTGGCAAAAAAGACTACTGGCACAGAAAAACACTACCACCTAATAGTGGAGCATCAGTGCAAAGCTTTTTTATGTACTGCTATGATACTCAAGGGTTAACTCAGGCTGTCATTGTTTGGTACCTCAGAGAAGTAACTGATGACCAAGGTGATATAAAGGCCTGGTCTGCAGCTCTAAGCCAGTCTAGTTAGTCAGTGGACAGCTGCTACAGACACGATCCAGACATTGCTAAGCTGCTGGTGCAGCAGAGTCTAATAGGCTTCAAAGGAGATATTACATTCTGGGCTGTGGTTTGAATGGGATTGGCCACATATCTAAACCCTTGAGTGCCCCCAAGGGATTATTTTCCATACTACTGCTTCCCATTTCTTCTACCCTGCTGGCCCAGACAGGGGGGACAAGGTCTTGTTTACGACCAGGACACCATTACCCCAGCCACAAGGGCACTAGCAAGCAAGACCTCATGATCCTAACCATCTAGTTGTCCCCATACTGTTAGTCCTGGCTTGGTTACATTGCAAATAGGAATTTAAAAAAAAAGCAGCATTACTTTTTTTTCACCCAAATTTAGATTTTAAAGGTCTAGCAAAGCTTAAGGTACCTCACACCATGTGTTCACCCCAGTGACGCAACATGATATAATAATAGTAATAATCTTTATTTATAAAACGCCATCAAATTCCGTAGCGCTTGATCATGATTTATTTTTCAATGGCTTTTGCTGCCCCCCGAGATCAGGTATCGTGATGTAAAAAGTTATCAAGCTGAATACATTACAGTTTACCATACTACACCAAATCTTATACAAAACAAAAACATATTAAAACTGTTTATGGAAAAAAATGCCTCTCTATAATGGGGCCTACTGAGTAGGCCCAAACTGAAAAGTTTAGGTCAAGACCAAATTTGTTGGATTCAGCACCCACGAACCCAGAAACCCAACAAGCACTGAAGTTCAAGATCTGGGTCCATTTTCTGTTTAATGCACCAAGTTGTTTGACAGACTAAAGCAGACAATTAAGCAGCTTCTAGAAGCTTAGCAACCATAGGGATGTCCTCTGTAGGCATGCCTGTAATTGGCCGGGTTGGACATGTGACTCTGCTTTATAAGCATGAGCAGTGTCACATGTCCAGATGCCATTAAACACAGGAGACTGACCCTATAACGAACAGCAACCGCTCCCTAGATCTGTCAGACAGACAGGGACTCAAAAACTAGGGAACTTAATAATAATAATAATAATAATAATAATAATCTTTATTTAGCGCCATCAAATTCCGTAGCGCTTTACAAATCATAGGGGACATATACAATATCATAATACATTACAAAGCACAAAAAGTCATATGGAACAATAGGAGTGAGGGCCCTGCTCACAAGAGCTTACAGACTATGAGGATGAGGGGGTGACACAAGAGGTTGTATAATGGACCAGCCATTCTTTATAAGGGAACAATATAAAGTAATTTAAATAATAAATAATTTAATAAATAAAAATGTTGCTGCTTGAACCAACCATCAGCCGCCATCTTATTTAGAGGGTCCTGGGTGAAAAGACTACGGAGAAGCCTGGAGCCCAGTATATATCTGCTGTTTGCTGGATAACAGACGGGAGATAGGACATAGGATGGATTAGTAAAGGCATTTCATGCATTTAGCGAGTGTGATAGGCTTGCCTAAAGAGAGTCTGAGAGTCCGGGGAAGGGCATTCCAGAGAATCGGAGCAACTCGGGAGAAGTCCTGGATACGTGCATGGGAGGTTCGAATTAAGGTAGAGATTAATCTAATATCACTGGCAGATCGAAGAGTACGGGAAGGGCAATAGACTGAGATGAGAGAAGAGAGATAGGCAGGTGCAGCATTATGCAGAGCTTTGTGGATTAGGGTTATTATTTTAAAGTGAATATGGAAGGAGACAGGCAGCCAGTGCAGTGATTGGCACAAACTGGAGGCATCCGTGTAGCGTTTGGCCTGAAAGATGAGCCTGGCTGCTGCATTAAGAAAAGATTAAAGAGGAGAGAGTTTAGCGAGTGGAAGACCGATTAGTAGGCAGTTACAGTAGTCTAGTCGAGAGTGAATAAGTGCAACAATTAGCATTTTAGAAGTTTCAAATGTCAGAAACGGTCGGATTCTGGAGATGTTTCTGAGATGCATCCGGCAAGAGCGAGCAAGAGATTGAATATATGGTGAAAAGGAGAGGTCAGAGTCCAGCACAACCCCAAGACAGCGGGCCTGCTGCCTTGGTGCTATAGTGATCCCACAGACCGAGATGGAGAGGTCAGGGGTGGTTAGGTTAGTAGATGGTGGAAAGACAAGAAGTTCAGTCTTGGAAAGATTAAGTTTCAAGAAGAGAGAGGACATGATGTCAGAGACAGCAGAGAGACATTCACTAGTGTTCTGGATTAAGGCAGGGGTGATGTTTCATGCAGAAGTATACAGCTGGGTGTCATCAGCATACAGATGATACTGGAAAACAAATCTGCTGATGGTTTGTCCAATGGGGGCAGTATAGAGGGAGAAGAGAAGAGGACCCAGGACTGAGCCTGAGGAACCCCAGCACTGAGAGGAAGATGAGAAGAGAAAGATCCAGAAAAGGAGACACTGAAAGTGCGGTCAGAGAGATAGGAGGAAAACCAAGAGAGTGCAGTGTCCTTTAGGCCAATGGAGCAAAGCATCCTGAGGTGGAGCTGGTGGTCCACAGTATCGAACGCTGCCGATAGATCCAGGAGAATGAGGAGAGAAGAAGTAGTGAGGAGATCATTGGAGACTTTAGAAAGGGCAGTTTCAGTGGAATACATAGAGCGGAAACCAGATTGTAGGGGGTCAAAGAGGGAGTTAGCTGAGAGATAGCGGGTTAGTCGAGAATAGACCAGGCGTTCCAGTAGTTTGGAGATGAAAGGGAGGTTAGAAACTGGTCTGTAGTTAGTAGCATTGGATGGGTTTAGTGAAGGTTTTTTTAGTAAAGGGGTAACAACAGCATGCTTGAAAGAAGAGGGGACAACACCAGAAGAGAGAGAGAGGTTGAAGATTTTAGTGAGGTGAGAAGTGACTGCTGGGGAGACTGTACGAGATATGAGGGGATGGGGTCACTGATGCAGGTAGTGGGGCGAGCAGAGGAAAGGAGCCTGGACACTTCTTCCTCTGTGACAGGCGCAAAGGAAGAGAGTGAACAAGATAAGGTACCGGAGGGAAGGGAATTAGAGGGGTGAGTGGATTGAGCAATTATTTCCTGGCAAATACAATCAATTTTATCCTTAAAGTAGGTGGCCCGAACTTAGATAAAGAGAGGAGGCTGCTGTTATTGGGAACAGATGGAAATCTAAAAATAATTTCCCATTTTAGGGCACTCAGAAGAAATGTATTCAGCTACTTTTAGGCTGCTATAGTGCAAAAATTCTTACTGCTTATAGAGGATAATAGGGCGATACTTGGAAAGACCTGACATGAATATTAGCATTTAATACATCATCCAGCAAGATCTTGCAGGTGCTGTCTCTCCAGAAAAGTCATAAAGGTGCTCCTGTCAGTGTATAGCATCCAGTAATATCTTGATCATGAAGGTGCTGCTGTCAGTTAGTAGCATTCATTAATACCTTGATCTTAAAGGGTCTGTATTGTTTGGTCCTGCATGGATAAGGAAAGCAGGAATTAAGGGGCAGGAATACGGTCATGGTGGTCATGGTGCTGGTGGTCGTGGTGATGGAGTCAGTCAGAGTATCTATGGCCCCTTACTGTCTTTTAATATTATCATTTAGAATCAAGGGATTTATTTCAAGATAAAAGATAGTGTTTGACATTGAATTTACACATCATACTTGAGCAATTTGGGAGAGATTGGCCCTGAAAATGTACTACTCTTTATTGTCATTTACTGTGACCAAGCAATGTCTCTGAGAATATATCCCACTGCCTCTGAGAATATATGGAGATGACTGGCTCAGCTGCTCTGCTGCATTCATTATAAGGACTTGTTCTGCAGACCTAACCGGGGGCCTGTTTTTTTCTATAGAATCAAAGGAACCTGGGTGGTTGGAGACTTTGAATGTTAATATCTGGAGGGCACAACTGTTCATTTGCTCAGTTTCGTCATTAAAATCTGGTTGGGTAGACTCATGGGGGATATTTATCATACGCTGGTGCTCATGCGTATGATAGCCCCGTCGCTGCATGTTCGCAGCGGAATACATCAAGAGGCTTCTGCCTCTTGATGTATCCGGGCGGGAGGCCGTGAAGCATTTATCCTACGCCAGGCAGGGCCTGGCGTAGGAAAATACGCAGCTGGCGACTTTTCACTTATGAAAAGTCACCGGCAGCAGCGATTGCGCAGGCGCGGGGACAGTAACGCCCCGCGCCGACCCACTCCCGGCCGCCCGCATCCCCCCCCTTCACGCCCCACTGGTGTGAAGGTGGCGGATCGGTGCAAATAATCGCAAAAGCTAGCATTTGCGATTATTTCAGGGCCTCCGGCCACGCCAGTCCTGATAAATATGCCCCATGCAGTCTATGTTAATGTCCTTGTAAAAAGACAGAGATAACTAGCACACTGCCCCCGAAAAATAAAGAGAGACATGGCATATGTACTGTCTATGGTATATAAGAACAAAGCGGTAACGCCGTATTTAGATTTACGAGATATCTATACTTATGCAGTACACATGAAAAATTGGGGAGAGAGTGCTCCCTGAAAATTACATAAATATAACCGCTATTATTATTATTATTTATTGTGCTTAATTAATGTGTGAGACTGTTGCTTTGCTTCGCTTTGCTGTATAACACATGCTGGTGGACACATGCAGTTTATCTGAGAACATATGGGGATTACTGGCTCATGTGCTGTATTTGTCACTTGGAGTCTTCCTGTAGATCCTACTAAGTGCCTTATTTTACACAAGAATAAAAGGAACTGGTTGGAGGGAGACCTTTATTATCAATATCTAAAGAACAAGACTGTTGATTCTTTTAACTTTTTAAAGAACCCTAGGTGCTGGCATTTCACGAACGCTGGGGATGGACTGGACAAGTCCCGATGAAGTGCTCTGGACTGGCACAATAAAGGCAGAGGTTTCCCTGACGTCTTCTGATGCGTTCCTGGTAGGAGAGTCTGGCTCTGTCCTCCTCCGTTGGCTCTTCTGCAGATGGTACAACCGGAGGCTGGAGCGGTCTTTGGAAGGCAGGAGCCAGGCGAGGAAGGCGTCGTGGACGAACTTGGGGTAGCACAAGGCGTGACTCTTTGGCACACTCCCTTCAGCGCCCGTAAATCCGGGTGGCCAGGGTGATTAGACCACTCAGAGTAGACGGCAGATCACGAGCAGCCATGGTGTCCTTAACATGAAAGGAGAGACTCTTTTTGAAAGCTGCGGGCATGGCTGCGATGTTCCAGGAAAGATCCGAGGCCAGGGTACAGAACTGGACCGCATATTCTCACACGGAAGAGTTCACTTGGTGCAGATTAAACAGTGCAGTCTCAGCCGAGGAGGCCCGTGCAGGTTCTTCAAACACAGACTGGAACTCTGGCAGAAATGCTGTGAGAGTAGCCGTGACCGGGTCGTTTCTGTCCCAAGAGGTGCATCCCAGGCCAGGGCCTTCCCGGAGAGGAGGCTGAGGATAAATGCCACCTTGGATCGCTCCGTTACAAATTGAGATGGCATGAGTTCTATGTGCAGGGAGCACTGGGTTATAAAGCCCCTGCAAATCTTGGGATCGCCATCATATTTGCCAGGCATAGACAGCCGTAGCCTAGGTTCAGTGGCAGGAAGACAAGCCGGACAACGGAAACCGCGGGAGCAGACTCAGGAACCCGTTGTTGTTGCTGGGTGGCTAGCAGCTGCTGCAGCATAGCGGTAACCTGTTTCAGCTGTTGAGCGTCAATCTCCCGGGATTGCTGGACCACAATGGTGGCAAGGTCGGTCCGACTGAGAAGTGGAACCTCGGCGGGATCCATGGCCGGATCTTACTGTCAGGATTTGGGTTGTGTAGATCCATTGGACCACCGCAGGAGATGGTACTAGCTGACACCTGGGACCGAAGTCTGAGTGGCACCTGGTCTTCACTAGAGCCCGCCGCTAAGCGGGTTGGACTTGCTGCGGCAAGGTACCACCAGGTCGTTCCACAGGTGCGACTAGCCCGCGGTGGCAGCCGAGGTCGAGGTACCTTAACGAAAGACATGGCAACACAGGACTCAGGAGCAGGAACGCAGGAATACACAGGAACATACAGGAACGCTGGAGGCACAGGAACCCAGAAGACACAGGACTGCAGGAGATGCAGGATAATCGCTAGGGAGCTTTCTCTAAGGCTGTGAGGTACAAAGATCCGGCAGGGTGTGATAGGAGAGGCAGGTTTAAATAGCCTTATAGGAAAATGGCCAGCTCGCAGGTGAGAGGCGCTGGTGCTGCGGGGAGCGAGGGGCACGGGTGAGCCCGCTACCCGCGATATGGGTAGCGGGACCACCCATGACAGTTATATTTAGTTTGGGGATAGAGTTATTCTAGATTGTTGTGTAGTACCACCATTGTGCCCGTATCATACACTCACTGGACTGCGCCTTGGTCAAGGGTATTAACAGGTAACATGCAGGTGGTTTATTGCAGTCTGCTCATATACCAGAGATTAAGATTTTGGAGCTTGTGTGTTGTTCTCTGATTTTGAAGTCATTGGGTCTTCTTTAAAAAGGGTCTGCGGATCACACCTTTTTACACAGATTCTCTGATGTTTTCGGTATTTGCGCCATTGTTAAAGGTATTTAACCTGAGATTGTGTCGCATGCGATCAGATTGTGGCACGGCTGCGCTGGCTTTCATTCGGCAGAAATGGGGGGGAGGGGGGGGGGGGGGGGCGTGTCGACTGATTCGGACTGAGCCCAGGATTTAACTTTAAAATTGTGTCGCAAGAAAATGCACTTACATGCACCAGGAAGAAGAAGGTGAACTCCAGTGGACCTGAGCGGGAAAGCGACACATGCAGGATATTGGGCGCATGATCTTAGTGACTCCCCGCACAGCGCATTATACACGGACAATGCACTTACATGCACCAGGAAGAAGAAGGTGAACTCCAGTGGACCTGAGCGGGGAAGCGACACATGCAGGATATTGGGGGCAGGATCTTAGTGACTCCCCGCACAGCGCATTATACACGGACAATGCACTTACATGCACCAGGAAGAAGAAGGTGAACTCCGGGGACCTGAGCAGGGAAGCGACACATGCAGGATATCGGGCGCACGATCTTAGTGACTCCCCGCACAGCGCATTATACACAAACAATGCACTTACATGCACCGGGAAGAAGAAGGTGAACTCCAGGGACCTGAGCGGGGAAGTGACACATGCAGGATATCGGGTGCAGGATGTTAGTGAATCGCGGCAGAGTGCATTATCATCTGACAATGCACTTTTGGGGAACGCGTCAGGACTAGTAAGTAAATGAGCCCCACTGTGTGTCCTATGTGACTATATCCTAACATAAGTAATATCACAGTATTTTACATTTATTTTATAAATTATTTATATTGTAAAGCACAGAAAAAAGTGTAAATGAGAAAATTGTAAAAGACACTGATCAAAAATAGAGAACACTTTCAGGTCCCTGCAAGTTATTGGTGTAACTCTTTACCGGATGCTAATTTCCTTCACAATCTGACAAACCCTGTGCGACTGATGACAAACTTTCCAGTTTTCACTGAAAACTGTTGTGCTGTTCCAAAGTGCCAGAAACCCTCTGGCAGCAGGTTGTCCATATGAGGGCTAATGGGTAAGGGGTGACTCTATCAGTCATAGCACAAGAATTTGGTTGCTCTTAGTCTGTAATTTCTATAATTTTGCATTTTTACAACATCACAAACTCATTCAAGCCCCCCAAGAAGGCTGGTCACCCCCAAAAGACAAGAAAGAATCAAAAGCGAGACCCACCATTACACATAGTCCTGATCTGAGCCCAATAGAAATCCTCTGGAAAATCCTTTGCCAAAAAAAGAACTACAAACTGAACTGTGAAAAAAACTGGAAAAAGGGACAGATCCTAGCAGAGCCGTGTGAGAGACTGGTGGTGTCCTTAGCACTTTCTGCTTGTTGGTGACCGTTGGAACCTTTGGGAAATGTAGCTATAATCCTTCTCCATGCTCCAGTCATTGCTGTTCTCGTATTATCATCAACACGTTTTTTTGCAAAACAAAGATTTTATGGTGATAATTTGGTAATGGTGTTAAAGGAAACCTACCTCTGCTCACATGATGAAATCATACAAGCACACCACCCTAATACTGATGCTGGCAGATACTTTGGTTAGGCACAGCGATCTTTAGTTTAGCTTAAAAAATGATTAACTCACATATGTAAATTAGCCCTCTGGTGCTACCCCTACATCATCAGCCCTCTGTCCATGCCTTCCGTTAATTATTCACGCACCCGTCTTTCACGGCTCTCGTCACCTGAAGGAGGGTGAGTAGAAAGACGGAGGCGTGAATAATTAACAATTGGAAGGCATCGACAGAGGGCTGATGATGTAGGGCTAGCACCGGAGGGCTGATAACGTAGGGGTAGCACCGGAGGGCTAATTTACATATGTGAGTTAATAGTTTTTTCTTAGGTAAACTAAAGATCGCTGTGCCTAACCAAAGTATCTGCCGGCATCAGTATTAAATAGCCTACAAGGTGGTGTGCTTGTATGATTTCATCATGTGAGCAGTGGTAGGTTTCCTTTAAACTTTGTTTCTAGTGACATGATGACCCCTTACAAAAAATCCATGAAATATTCATCAATGGAGATTAGAATATTTCTGAAATAAATCAGGTTACCAGACATTGGCTCAGATTTAGTAACGACTTTGCGCCGGTATTCCGGGATAGTTTCAACATCAATCTATGTGTAAACTGCTTTCGGATGTATTTATGAAGCATTTGGGTCAGTATTTTGTTGGGGTTGCACATTATCTGCCGCAACACAACACTGTGCAACTGAAGGGGGGTTTGGGTGCACATTTGCACCAGCCGCCACATTTATGTCTTCAAGTCCAACATAATTGTGCTGCACAAAAAAAAAACTGCACTCAGTTTATGCTTGTTTTGCGCGTGCAGGGTGCACCAGACCAATCAAGACAGTGGGGCACATTTACTTACCCGGTCCATTCGCGTTTCAGCGGCGGCTTCTATGACGAGCATTCGGGTCTTCCGGCGATTCATGAAGGTCCTGCGCCCGATGTCCACCAGGTGGCGCTGCTGCGCCGAGGTCCGCCGAGATGCCCCGGAGTTCATCGTCTTCATCGTGGTGCATGTGAGTATGGCCCGTTCGACCAATTTATTTTTTTTAAATGCGGCGGTTTTTCCGAATCCGTCGGGTTACCGTTCAGCCACGCCCCCGATTTCCGTCGCGGGCATGCCAGCGCCGATGCGCCACAAACCGATCGCGCGCGCCAAAATCCTGGGGCAATTCAGGGAAAATCGGCGCAAATCGGAAATATTCGGGTAACATGTCGGGAAACCGCTAATCGGGCCCTTAGTAAATGACCTCCAGTGTGCTGGTCTTCAGTAATGGGGTGCAATCTGCACATTAGTGATGCCTTACTGCCTCACTACTAGTAAATCTGGTTCAGGCCCTGGTAGCTGCACAAATGGCGATCTAAAAGATGATAAAGGCCAATTAACATCTATTCTACCATTAAATACTGCAGTTAAACAGAAGGTCTTCCATTGCCACAGCGATAACTGTATAGTGGACATGATTTTGTTATTTATTGCCCAAACTCAGTATTAGGCCTCAAACACACAACTGTATTGGGAGCCGTGATGTGGCACCTTTTGCGGTCGGTCGCATTACAGGCAGACGCCGGGTTACATGCGAGATAGGTTTCTCAGGATTTTTCTTAAGTTGAATTTGGATGTAAGCTAGAACTATTGTTTTTTTAATTTTATAATCCAATTTTCCCAGTTACAATTGGATTATGAGCATTTTTTGCAGTAATGGGAACAAGGATTAAGAATAAAGCTTCATTACAGACACCTTACAGCTAATCATTGCAGCCTGGGACTATAGTAACATCCAGAGAACTTCACCAGAGGGGTCCATCTGTAACTAGGGGTCGTCTGTAAGTCGGGTGTTCTAAAGTTGGGGACTGTCCGTATGTCCTCATAGCACCCGGGTCTATAGCACCCGGTCATGTTACAGTGAGTACTCCATCATTTTATGTATAGGGGAGCGGTGAGGAGCACTAACCCCTCCTCCCTCCTGCACCTGACCCTGGTCCAGGCCCGCTTATGGCCCAGGTAGGTACACTTATGAGGGTATAATACAGAAGGGGAAAACACAAGTACATTTTTCCATTAACACAATAAATCTGCTAATAATTGACATCCCTGCTGCCCAGTGCAGTGATTCTGAGAAATGCAGAGGTTATTAACCCCTTCCCGACATTTGACATAATAGTACTGCATGGCGGGAGGTGCGTTCCCGCAAAATGCAGTATTATTACGTCAAGCTTCTGGCGCCGACTCTTGAACGGAGCCGGGCCAGAAGCTGCGGGTGTCAGCTATAAATTATAGCCGACACCTGCCTCTAACACCCGCGATCGGAGATTTCGGACGCGCTTTTAGAGGCATTTAAAGTGCATTTAAAGTCAATCGGACCCCCCCCCCGCGCAGCGCTTATCGGGGGGGTCCGCAGCTCCGACCGCTGCCCGGGGCTGCGCGATCTTCCTCCGGGTGCCGGGTCCCTGCCTTCTGGCAGGACCCGACTGTAAGACGCTGGGCATGCGCAGCATGCTCAGTGTCTTACATTACACAGTGCAATACATCTGTATTGCTCTGTGTAACCTGTAAAAGTGCTTGAACAAGTGATCAGAAGATCAGAAGATGTCAGTAACTGTAAAAAAAAGTTAAAACAATAAAGGTTTTTTAAAATAAAAATAAATAATAAAAGAAAGAGAAAGTCCCCCCCAAACCCAATTTCCCTTACGCAAGTATAAAGTATAAAAAAAAAAAACCACTAACACAAACAGACAAACCCATCGTATTTGTATCGCTTGCGTTCGTAACAATCTGTACCAATAAATCCTAATCATAATTAGACCCGCTTGGTGAACGTGGTAAAAAAAAAAAAACCAACAACTATCCAAAATTAAAATTTTTTATCAAATTGGTTTACAAAAAATGTTCTAAAAGTGATCTGAAAAAAGTTACCAAGCACCAACAATAATACCACTAAAGAACAACTTGTCACGCAAAATAAGCTCACAACCAGCTCAACCAAAAAATACTATATTTGCTCTATAAAAATGGCAATACTAAAACAAATGCAATTTTTTTCTAATTCTAAGTTTCCCTTCAATAAAATTGAACCAATATAAAATAAACTATATAATGAGGTATCACCGTAATCGTATTGATCCTGAATAAAGATATATATTATTGTTAGACAGTGAAGAACACCCCCCCCCCCCAAAAAAAAAATGCTATCAATCCAAAACCAGAATTGTATTTTATTTCCTCACACGTAAAAAGTTAATAAAATTGCTTCAATAAGCTAAAAACCCACTAAAATGAAGGGTTTTTTTTACAGTGCATCTCATATCTCGCAAAAAATAACCCTTATTTTCTAATTGCTTAAATAAATAAGATTGTATAGCCTATTCCCACGCGCGTTGTTATAGAACGGTGCGGCGGGTAGTGACTTGCCAACACGGTTCGCACACGTATCAGGGTCAAAATGGCGGCTGTTTCCTGACGGCCATCCACTCTGCCCCATGTGACCGAAGGGTTCGTCCCCCCCACACCACCCCAGTTTATTATCGCTGCTATTGGCTCATCATTCAGCACTAGCCAATAGCACGAATTTACTTATGACGGCATGTAATACCGGTCACCATGTCTTAGACACGGTGATGCGGGCAGGGTGGCGGCTGTTCCTGACAGCCACCATTTTTGCCTTCGGTCCAGAGGTTTTTGTTGCCCCCCTCTGTGCATGTTTGGCCTCTTTGGCTGGTTGATTTGGTCCAGCCAAAAGCAGCAATTTCGTCACAATGGGATCGCTAGGTGAATATAGAGCAACACTGCGCGAATAATTTCCCACGAAAAACGAAGATATGGTGCAAAAAGCGCTGCCTTGCACATTGTACAGATTATGCTGTACAAACTCTTACGTGCTGTTCCAATGTGCACGTCCTGCCGATCATGTTCTCCGTTTTTTCAAGAGGAGATATTAGGAAACTAATATGGGGACAAGAAGGACGGGCCCCAGTACATCTGTTTAGAATGTTCCTGTGTTTTTGCCAGGACAGCATTTTCCCGTGAATTCTGGCTGCTTCTAATGTAGAGATCAATAAAGAGTCTGTTTCCAAAGAGGAGTTAGGATGGACACTACATACACTTAAGAACCTGGGACACCTCCCGAGTTGACACCAAGTTAGTTGGTCCCCTGGTATATTCCACCTCCTTATACGCAACACTTTCACAATTCACGCCCAACCTGTTGTGAATTCAGTAAAATGAATAATTGTAACAACTGTTAGGTCCCGTTGCTCCCTATACCCCTCCATTATTTCATAAGGGGCACCACATAACGGGCACTGAACTTTCCAGAAATAATTGCAATTTCCATCTCGGACTCCATTGCACATGATATTTGGAAACCACCTATATGTTCAAAATGCTCATTTCACCACGTGTATTACACTACACCACATATTACACCTTGCTATATTCCCCAAGGGGTGTACATTCAACAATTAGGGTCACTTTTCGGGTTTTCCTCTGTCTTTGGTACCACTACGGCTCTCCAAATGTATCCTGACACATGAGAAGGATTTCTGTCAAATTTGGCCTCTAAAAGACAAACATCCCTCTTTTCCTCTACTGTGCGCCCGTAAAGCATTTTATATGCACATGTGGGGTACTTCTACACTCGGGAGAAATAGTTTTACACCTTTTTCGAGGTTATTTCATATATTATCCCTTGTGGCTTACAAAAATTAGGGGTAAAGTGACATTTATAGGAAAATTTTCACCTTTTTAATGTTTAGGGCCTAATTGGATCATTTACCTGTAGGGGCAAAAACATATATTACGGGGGCGTGTCCTGCTGCGCATGGAGGCAGACGTGTAGAGCGCTGGCTCCGCTGCTCAGTGGTCTCTAGCGGCACATAGCATTCGACCCTCCGGTGGGAAATACACCGAAATCATTCCCAAAGGATCGAGAACAAAAGCGGTGATGGCAAAAGGACGAAAAAAGAAGAGTCCGCTGAAACTCACCAGGTTCTTCTCGGCGGCCGACTCTATCCAAGATGGCGCCGACCTCGTGGCATCGTCTGCGGCCTCGGAACTGGGCAGCGAACCGCCGCCATCTCTTACTCCTCTCAGAACCCTTACTTACCATGGAGTCTTCGGTAAGCAGCCCAGCATCGCTGGTTGGGCATGAGACGGTGTTGGATACGGAGGTCCCAGCTACTTCAACCCCGCCAATCAGAGCCTCGGTGCAGGAACTCCTCCAGCAGGAGCCAGGTATGTGGGTTACACCACTCAATGCCCGCACACCTCTCTCAGCTACCCCTGCCTGCGATAATGCACAAGCATCCATCACCATGGACTCCATGAAATTATTACTAGCTGAACTGCAGGCTAATATTACTAAGGAACTGCACCTCTCTATCCAGTCAATTAAGACAGAAGTGTCCGCATTAGGGGACCGCACTTCACACATCGAGACAAAAATGGCGGAACTGACTACTGCCCACAATGATGTAGTTGATGTCACAACTAACATGGAGGAGGAATTAGGAGCCCTAAGGGCCAAATTGGCAGAAATAGAGAACCGTTCCCGTAGGAACAATTTACGCTTTCGCGGCATACCGGAAGCGGTAAAGCAAGAAGAGCTCCCCGAGCTACTGATCGACTACTTCACTTGTCTAATACCAGATGCAGACCAAAGAGATCTCATCATTGACAGGGCTCATAGGCTTCCCAAGCCAAAGCACTTACCATCATCAACTCCAAGGGATGTAATTGCCCGCATTCATTTTTACCATACTAAAGAAAAGATTGCTGCAGCGGCCAGATCATCCCCTGTCCTCCCAACGCGATTCAAGGATATTACAGTTTTTGCTGATCTATCGGCGTCTACAATGGCGAGAAGGAGGGAGTTCTCCAGTTGCACTAATCAACAGATCTAACAACATCCCATACCGCTGGGGCTTCCCAGTGAAGCTAATAATTACCAGAAATGGAAGCAAAGTTATGGCTGGTTCTCCAGAGGAAGGACTAAGATTATGCAAGGAATGGGATCTAAAGGGGGGGGAAACCCTACCCCATCCAAAAGACGTTTGTCTTCTAATGCAGTTCCAGAAGAGTGGTCCACAGTACATCGCAAGAATAAGAAGCATACTGTCTGAAGAAAATGGGACTTAAGCTAATTCTCACTCTGTTTCCCACCTGGGTTGTTCAGGTACTCTGCACGGCTCTAAGGCTGTGCGTAAGTGTTTATTCCACTGTTGGGATGCCAATGCGGTCAAGGTGTGACTCTTTCCCCAATGGTAATGTTCATTATGTTATTTTGAAGTTCCCCTTATAGGGGTAGTTATTGTTAATTTTGTTTTTATCTATGTCAGATCGGGTATGGCTTCGATAGCACCTCTTCAGTATGGGGTGAGACGTCTATGCATGTATAGGTGTGGGGTTCTAGTCCGGGGGGATCTCACATCTCTTATCTTTAACAGCGCAGCTCTATATAAGGCTACATTCACACTGCCGTGAGCCCGCCGCACCGTAGCACGGCGGGCACATGGCAGCGCGGGGAGAGGAGGAGGAGGTGAGCGCTGCTCACCCCCGCCCCTCTCCATAGGTAGTAATGGCGCACGGCGCCGTAATACGGGGAAAGATAGGACATGTCCTATCTTTCCCCGGGCTACGGAGCGGTACGGTGCCGCACGTGTGCTGCACCGTACCGCTCCCGTACAGGGCAGTGAGCCCATAGAAGTGTATGGGGGACGTATATCGGCCGCATATATGTCGGCCGTATATACGTCCCCCATACTGTAGTGTGAATGTAGCCTAAACTTGTATTATCAACCAATGGTATTTAAAATTGTATCTATTAATGCAAAGGGGCTTAATTCACCCTTCAAAAGATCCTCAGCGTGGAGAGAAGCCATTAAATCGCATGCTGATATATTATGTGTGCAGGAAACTAGATTAAACCTGTCCGACAGTTTTAGACTAAATCATAAAAAGTTTCCGTACATTTATCATGCGCCTGCGGTCGACAAGAGATGTGGGGTCACAATCGCGATCCGCGACACATTGTCCTATGAACCAAAAGAGATAATCACTGACCCAAAGGGGAGTTATATTATAATGCTGTGTTCTATTAACAACACCCAGTACACAATTGTATCAGTCTATAGTCCTAATACCAAACAACATAGCTTTATTAAAAAAGTATTAGCAAAGATAGAAAAGGTAAAGGAAGGATTATTAATTTTAGCTGGGGACTTTAATCAAGCAATATGGCCATCTATGGACTCAACTTCATCTAACAGGTCTCAAGAACCTACCCCTTATGCCAACACGCTGTTTAAGTACGGAATGTATGATATCTGGCGTATACGCCACCCCACAGAGAGAGATTTTACTTTCTATTCTAACCCCCACAAGATCTACACCAGAATAGATTACTTCTTAATTGAAAAAAATCTACTAGACTTGGTGTCAGAGACATCCATAGGAACTATCACGTGGTCTGACCACTCGCCCATAATAATTGCAGTTGAAGAAGAGTTCAACGCTCCGCAAACTCAGGTTTGGCGCATCAATAACTATGTCCTGCAACATAGGAATTATATCCCTACAACATCCCATGCATTAGAGGAATACTTTCGTATAAATGACAATAATGAGGTTCCTGACCCTACCCTATGGTGTGCACACAAAGCCACCCTTAGAGGCCATTTCATTAAGCAATCGGTCCACAACAAGAAGGTCCATACTGCTAAAGAAAGCGCATTACTAGGCTCTCTAGCTACACTACACAGACTTAATAAGCATTCATTCTCTGCTGATAGAGCAAAAGAGATAGCCTCTATAACATCCCAAGTACAGCAACTTAATGCCCATAAATATGACTTTGCAATGCAGAAATTAAAAATGACACATTACTGGATGGGGAATAAGTCCAATGCACTCCTAGCAAATTGCCTTAAGGCAAAATTAGCCAAGGCTCGTATCCCGTTCATAATCAACGAGCAGCAAACTAAAATAATGGACCCTCAAGGTATAGCTAATTCTTTTGCAGAGTATTATGGCTCATTATACAACTTGGAAGGGGATGATAAGGTATCGCAACCGTGTGAAGCTAACATTAAACGGTTCTTAAACTCCCTTAACTTACCAAAACTAAATAATAAAATACGGGACGACATATCTTCGCCTTTTACTATCGAGGAAGTAAGGAAAGCTATCTCATCCCTAAAAAAGAATAAGGCTCCAGGGCCGGATGGGTACTTAAATGAATACCTTAAGCTACACCAAAACATCCTCACCCCATATCTAACGAGATTGTTTACCAACTTTATGGAAACGGGATTTATCCCATCGGAAATGCTGCAAGCGTTAATAATAACGCTTCCTAAACCCGGGAAACCCAGCACTGCCCCCCCCCCCCCAATTTCCGGCCCCCAAAATTATACGCAAAAATATTGGCTGCGCGCCTTGCTGAGATCCTCCCAGTGATTGTAGATCCAGACCAAGTAGGCTTTATTAAAGGACGGCAAACCACGGATGGAACCCGTCGTTTCATTAACATAATATCCATCCTGGAATCGCAGCAAACACCTTCTCTGCTCCTGACTTTGGATGCGGAGAAGGCGTTCGACAGGGTACACTGGGGCTACCTCCGGTGTACACTGAAATCCTTTGGGATAGAAGGGACAATTCTAAAAGCAATACTGGCTCTATATTCAACGCCTTCAGCCCGGGTTTATAACTCAGGCGTATTATCCCATCTGTTCAATATAACCAATGGCACCCGTCAGGGCTGCCCCTGTCCCCTGTGATTTTTGCACTGGTCATGGAACCCTTGTCTCGGGCAATAAGGTTAGATACTGGGGTGAAGGGAATTAATATAGGGGAAAAGGAGCATCGGATAGGATTATTTGCCGACAATGTAGTACTGTGCCTATCGAACCCTGAACCCTCCCTTAAAGCAGTAGTCTCTATACTGGACCATTTTGGCTCACTTAGCTATTATAAATTAAATGCATCCAAGTCTTCAATACTGGGGATTCATGTTCCCCAACATACGAAGAACAGGATAACCTCTAAATACCCCTTCAAATGGGAATCAGGCTCAATCCCGTACTTGCGGATCACCCTTACATACCCCATTAGGAACTTAGCACCAACTAATTTTCACGCCCTCAAACAAGCCATAGCTAAGGATACGCAGTCATATAGGAATATGCCCATTTCATGGATAGGCAGAATAGCAACACTAAAAATGATAGTAATGCCAAAGATATTATATTACTTCCGTAATCTACCAATTGTATGGCCCAAAAACCTCTTAGCACAATTACAGGGTGTTTTAGCCGACTTCCTATGGAAGGGACAAAAAGCAAGAACGGCACTCTCCACATTATTGCTGCCTATATCAGAAGGTGGTTTGGGTTGCCCGTCAGTTGAGGCATATTACCAAGCAGCCATTGCTGATCAACTTAAAGCATGGTGGATGGATGATAAGGACAAATTATGGGTGGACATTGAGAGACAGGCTTCGGGGTCACCCTCCCTTCAAGCAGTCCTGTGGGCCTCACAACTTTCAGTAGCTCCGCCCAAAATAATAACCCCTCCCATGGCTGCTGCTTTGAACGTCTTTAAGTCAGTATTAGCCCGCCCAGATATGCTTCATTTAAGTATTAAAAACATGCCTATGACATACCTGAAGTGGGTGATTCCTAATTCAAACTTTGATATTTGGATTAGCAAAGGAATATCCAGCATGGGAGACCTGTATGAGGGAGGCACGCTTCTGTCCTTTGAAGGAACTGTTAAAAAATTTCAGTTACCAAAATCTGAGCTATTTAAGTTCTTACAGGTTAGACATTTAATAAACAGCTATAATCATAAGAAACTTATTGGGGCATCAAACTATCAGTTGTATTTCTTCTCATCAACACAAAGGGCAAAAGGTATATCTAAAGCATATGGTAACATTATAACACCCCCTCAACAGGTCTCCTTTGCCCCGAGGGATAGGTGGGAAAAGGAACTAAACCAACATTTTACTGATGAGCAATGGAATGGGGCCTACAAACTGGGAGTTAAGGCGTCTAAATGTATAAATCATCTAGAAATTTCCCACAAAATATTATATAGGTGGTACTTAACCCCTTATCGGTTATCTAAAATGTTCCCAGGTGCCTCACAGTTATGCTGGCGATGCCACTCCCAAACTGGGTCACTGCTACATATATGGTTGTCATGTAAGGCACTGGCTCCCTTGTGGAGCCTGATATTTGAACTAATAAAAAAAGTTCTGCTGTATCCCCCCCCCCCCCCCCCGTGGGGCCCTCATGTCGCATTACTCAATTTAGAACTCGACTCACTGGAAAAGGGAGATAGATATGTAACCTTTCATATTCTAACGGTAGCAAGATTAAGCATTGCCAGGAAATGGAAGTCAACGGAAATTCCCACTATACCAGCCATTATTAAAAAGTACAACTAAAGCAGGAAGTGGAACGTCTTGTTAGTAACAGAATGGGTAATCAGATCCAGTGGTCTAAAACATGGGTCAAATGGGACGACTATCAGGGGTAATAGGGGACATTCAGCAAACACTATGAAAGTACTTGCTGTTCTCTGATATCTAAGCTCCTCTCACACCTATGCTTGTAAAGGGGGATCTAGATCAAGAAAGGGGACCTGCTCAACGTCTCAACCAACCAAGCTTGGAACTTATTGTACAATTGTTAGCTAACCTGATCTCTGTTTCCTTGTATTTTGTTTACCTGTTGTAATAGGTACAATGTTATGTACCATTCCACATTGTGCCTTCACTGCATTGTATGTAATTCGGCACTAATGAGGGGGGCATTATCCCATGCTTGGGTGTAATGCACCCTACACAATGTACAGTTTTAATTTTGTAAACCTCAATAATAAATTTATGATAAAAAAAAAACAAAAAAAACATATATTACACATTGCAAAATTCTCTAAGGGGTGTGCGTTCAAAAATTAGGGTCACTTTTCGGATTCTTATCTGTTTTATACCACTAGGGTTCTCCAAATGCATGTCAAACATTTCTGTCAAATTTGGCTTCTAAAAGGCAAACATCCTCCTTTCCTTCTATTATGCGGTCATACAACATTTTATATACACATGTGGGGTACTTCTACACTCGAGAGAAATAAGTTTACACATTTTGGGGGGGTTATTAGATTTTTTATTATCCCTTGTGGCAATAAAAATTAGGGGTACAATGACCTTTATAAGAAAATTTTCACCTTTTTCCTATTTAAGTCCTAATTAAATCAAACACCTTTACGGACAAATACACATATTACACCTTGCTAAATTCTCTAAGGGGTGTGCATTCCAAAATGGTGATACGTGTTGGGGTTCCCCTCTGTTTTGGTACCACTATGGCTCTCTAAATGCATCCTGACACATGTAAAGGATGTCTGTCAAATTTGGCATCTAAAAGGCCAACGCCCCTCTTTCCCTTTTGAGCTTCACTGCGTACCCATACAACATTTTATTTACATGTGTGGGGCAATTTTATATTCGGGAGAAATTCTAGTACACATTTTTTGGGGTTGTTTCATCTTTAATGCCTTATGGGATACAAAAATTAGCCGGAAAATTGACTTTTTTGGGAAAATGTTCATCTTTTTCCTTTTAGGGACCTAATTGAAGCAAACAACTGTAGGGGAAAATACACATATTAAACCTTGCTAAATTCTCCAAAGGGTGCACTTTCCAAAATGGTGACATTTATTGGGGTTCCCCTCTGTTTTGGTACCACTAGGGCTCTCCAAATGCATCCTGACACTTGTAAAGGATGATTGTCAAATTTGGCTTCTAAAAGGCCAAAGCCCCTCTTTCCCTTCTGAGCCCTACTGTGTACCCATACAACACTTTATATGCAAAAGTGGTGCAATTCTGTGCTTAGGAGAAATAGTTTTACACATTTATGGGGTTGTTTCATCTTTTATCCCTTGTGACTTACAAAAATTTGGGGTAAAAGTGACTTTGTTGAGAAAATTTTCACCTTTTTTCCCTTTTGGGGCCTAATTGAATCAAACACCTGTTGGGGCAAATACACAAATTACACCTTGCTAAACTCTCCAAGGGGTGTACTTTCCAAGATGGTGTCTCATGTTGGGGCTTTCCTCTGTTTTGGTACCATTATGGTTCTCCAAATACATCCTGACACATGAAAACTTTTTCAGCCATATTTGCCCTCCATAAACGAAACAACGCTCTTTCCATTCCAAGTGCCCCCCTGAGCCCGTACAGCAGGGTACAGTGACAAAATGGGTATTGGCATACTCAGGAGGAATTGCCCTCAACATTGTAAAATGCATTTTCCTTTTTAACCCATTGTGAAGGTGCAAATTTTAGTGTTCATTGAATCTATAGTAAGATAAAATTACATTTCTGAAATTTCACTTTCATTTATCTTTCACCCTCATGAAACGCTCAAAGGGTTAACAAAATTCCCAAAGGTTGTTTTGAATATTTTGAGGGGTGTGGTTTCTAAAATGGTGTCATTTATGGGGGTTTTCTGTCATACAGGCCTTATAAAGTCACTTCTAACTAAATTAACCCTCCAAAAGTAGGTTTTGATGAATTTCGTGAAAATCTGAAAAATTGCACCTAAAGTTATAAGCCTCCTAACATCCTACAAAAAGGAAAAGATGTTTGAAAAACAATACCATGTTAAAGCAGACATATGGAAAATGTTAGTTATCAAGTTATTTTAGTGATATGACCAACTTCCAAAAAAGTAGAAAATTTTGAATTTGGAAAACATTGTTTTTTGCTAAATTTTTGCCAAATTTCCATGTATTTCATAAATAAATACTAAACATATTGATTAAATTTCTCAACCAACATGAGGTACAATGTGTCACGAAAAAACTGTCTCAAAATCAACTGGATATGTTAAAGTGTTCCAAAGTTATAACCACTTAATTAGACACATGTCAGATTTTAAAAAATGGGCCGTGTCAGGAAGGTGAAAAGTTGCTTCAGCGATAAGGGGTTAATCAGACTTGGTACAATATCCAAAAAAATTACTTTTATCACTGCCAATTTTTTTTTGTCTTTTAAACAAAAGAATAAACATTTTTTGACTACATAACCTTGAGGGTTATTTGAAAGGAAATTGAAATGTTTCCAATTTAGATTAGAATAAGATGGAGAACAATATAATGTATAAAGCTGTAGCGAAATAGGAAATACAACAAATAATAAGTGAGGTAGAAAGATGTACTCACTATGCACAGTGCAAGTCTAAGCAGTCTTTATTTTGAAACATGAAGCTCTGATAACTTTGCTGATGAGCAGCGGTCAGTCCTCCGATAATGACATCTCCCTCCTTGTAATATTCATAGTCTATCACCGGGATCATTCCAGGCATAGAGCATCCGACATCATGTCCCTGACATATTACAGACTGTACATGGATAAAGACATAAGCGGCAGTAAGAAGAGGAGAGCAGCTCATGACAGGGACAAGGTCTTCTCCTCCAGCACAGCGTCCCCCGGCTCTGCAGATCCTCAGCACAGGAGAGGCACAGGCCGTCACTCTGCAGCCGCTTATATACACAACTGGGGACGGATTTACACTCAGAATCAGCTGCACAATAATAAAAGATGTAAGAGAAATAGAAAGAAATCCACGTCTATAGATAATTCCATCCTCCTATGACTGAGCTTTTTCTATTCTCTAAATGTTTAGAGATTAACTCAACCAATAATATGAAACTTTTCCATATACCTCACAGTTTTTATGACAGAGTAAAAGAGACACACAATGCGGCCCGACCAGGGGGGAAAATGTAGTTCACCAAAGTGCACATGAGCTTATGGGTTAAAGCACATTAATGTGATGTTTTGCAGTGAATGTTTTGGACTACTTCTTAGACATGTGTAATGGCCCGCTGGGCTGATCATTACTGACAAATTAGTACCAGTTGTCTTCCTGGCTAGCTAATGGGGTGCAGTCATCACTATTGTGCTAAAACGAGGGATTTTACACAATAACACTGGATATCCACTTTATCTCTTATCCTTTTTTGCCATCTAATGTCACCAAAGGGTATTACATACAAGATACCATGCCTGTGTATTAGTGGGTTAATATTTCATGTTGATATTACTTGTTGCATCTGTTATCTGTCAGGCTTCTGGGGTAGTGAACCCCCAGGACCACAGCGGACAATGACACAAGCTGATACCTGGGACCGGAATCTAAGTGGCACCCAGTTTTCACCAGAGCCCGCTGCAAAGCGGGTTGAACTTGCTGCAGCAAGGTACCACCAAGTCGTTCCACAGGTGCGACTTTTTATGCCTGATGAAAGCCCCTGTACGGGGCTGAAACGTGTCGCAACATTGTAACAATAAAACCTCCACTCTGCCATACGAGGCTATACGCCTTCTTCGATTGATTGAGCGCCGGTCCGTTACTGCCTTCCTGCACTGCGGGATTTTGCACACAGGTGCGACTTGTCTGTGGTGGCAGCCAGGGTCGCGGTACAAAATCGGCAGGCAATCTCGTGGTCTGGGACAGGCAGTTAACAGCTTTCTCTGAGGCATAGAGTGCAAAGATCCGGCAGAGGATGCTGGGAGAAGCCTGCTTTTAAACAATCCCGGGAAGAGGCCAGCGTCAATCATCGGTGCGCTGGGACTTTAAATCTGTGAACACTGCCGCACACGCCTTAGGAAGTGGGGACGCACACATTGGGAAGTCGAGAGGGGAGCAGGAGCGTGGGAGACCCGTGCCCTTCTCCATGGAGGCCAGCCACCATGGAGAAGGGCACGGGTGCGCCTGCGACCCAAGTTGTGGGTCTCAGTAGCACCCGTGACAGTACCCCCCCCCCCTTCGAACCCCTTCCAGTCAACAGGGAAGAACCACTTACCTCTCACAGTCTTCATGTCCAGTACCTCTTTAACCTCGTAGACATCAGTGGAGTCAGCCTCTGGAGCAGGAGGAGTAAGTTGCTGAGAGAAACGGTTCAAGATCACAGGTTTCAGGACGGAGACATGGGAAGGAGTTTGGGATGCGCATAGTGGAAGGAAGTTTGTACGCCACAGGATTTATGCGCTTCATCACCTCGAAAGGCCCCAGAAAACGCAGTACAAGCTTGTAGCTAGGTATTTTCAGCCGGACATATCTGGAAGACAGCCACACCTTGTCACCGGGAGAGAAGACAGGAGAAGACCTATGTATATTATCAGCCTGGAACTTGGTGCGGGCAGAGGTCCAAAGTAGAGACTGACGAGTCTGCTCCCAGATCGATTTGAAGTCCTGCATCAACTCCTCTACCGCAGGGACATCCAAAGGAATGGACAGAGAAAGAGGAGGGCAAGGAATTCGTCCATAGAAAACAAAGAAAGGAACTGCCCCAGCAGACTCAGAGTCCAGGGAGTTATAGGAGAACTCCGCTCAAGGCAACAGATCGGACCAGTCATCCTGACAGGAAGAGACGAAGTGGCGGAGATAACAGCCCAAAAGTTTGGTTCACCCTTTCTACTTGACCATTCGACTGTGGGTGATAAGCAGAGGAAAAGTCCAGATTCACTTGCAGCTAGGTACACAAGGATCACCCGAACTTAGATGCAAACTTAACCTCTTTGATCAGAAAGGATGTGTAGAGGAAGTCCATGAAGCCGCAAGATGTGATGCAAGAACAAACTAGCATGACGTGGAGCAGACAAAAGACCTGGAGGGGGAACAAAATGGGACATCTTGGAAAACCGGTCAGTCACCACCCAGAAGACAGTATTGCCAGAGGAAGGCGGAAGGTCCGTGACGAAGTCCATTGCCACGTGCAACAATGGACGACTGGCTATCGGCAACGGTAGCAGCAGACCAGCCGGTTTAAGGTGAGATGGCTTATTACGGGCACAGTGCAAAAACCCACAAAATCCCGAACATCTTTGACCAGGTCAGGCCACCTGTAGAAGCGAGAGATGAGGGCCACCAAGCTCTGCACCCCAGGGTGCCCAGCCAGATGCGAACAATGTCTCAAAGTCTATATCCCCTTTTGCAGTGCCGGTCGGACATAAGTCTTGCTGGAGGGAAGCTGACGAAGATCCACCAGAGCAGCAACAACTAGTAGTTCATGAGAAATAATATGCCGAGGGACCGGCTCTTCTCCAATGACATCAGAGGCACGGGAAAGGGCATCAGCCTTAATTTTCTCCACAGCACGGACGTGGATCAGAAGGTTGAAAAATGAAAAAAAGAGTGATCCACAGGCTTTCCTAGGGTTGAGACGTTGGGCTGTCTGGAGATACAGGAGATTCTTATGATCTGTATATATGCAGACCGGATGGTGAGCTCCCTTCAGAAGATATCGCCATTCTTCTAGGGCAAGTTTGATGGCCAGAAGTTCTCTATCTCCTATGGAGTAATTCCTTTCTGCAGAGCAAAAAGTCTTAGGGAAAAAGACGCAAGTGGGAATTCGCCTTTAGGGCCTTTCTGGGTGAACACCGCTCCTGCACCTATGGAGGACGCCTCAACTTCCAGATGAAAGGTCTTTTGTGCATCAGGCCTAATGAGAGCTGGGGCTGAGGCAAAGGTGGATTTCAACCTTGAGAAGACTTCTTCAGCCGCCAAAGACCAGAGGCGGGAATTGGCACCCTTCTTGGTGAACGCCGCAATGGGGGATACAATAGTGGAGAAATGCGGGATAAACTTCCGGTAATAGTTCATAAAGCCCAGTAGCCTCTGTATGGCACGTAGACCCTCCGTATTATCAACCAATGGTATTTAAAATTGTATCTATTAATGCAAAGGGGCTTAATTCACCCTTCAAAAGATCCTCAGCGTGGAGAGAAGCCATTAAATCGCATGCTGATATATTATGTGTGCAGGAAACTAGATTAAACCTGTCCGACAGTTTTAGACTAAATCATAAAAAGTTTCCGTACATTTATCATGCGCCTGCGGTCGACAAGAGATGTGGGGTCACAATCGCGATCCGCGACACATTGTCCTATGAACCAAAAGAGATAATCACTGACCCAAAGGGGAGGTATATTATAATGCTGTGTTCTATTAACAACACCCAGTACACAATTGTATCAGTCTATAGTCCTAATACCAAACAACATAGCTTTATTAAAAAAGTATTAGCAAAGATAGAAAAGGTAAAGGAAGGATTATTAATTTTAGCTGGGGACTTTAATCAAGCAATATGGCCATCTATGGACTCAACTTCATCTAATAGGTCTCAAGAACCTACCCCTTATGCCAACACGCTGTTTAAGTACGGAATGTATGATATCTGGCGTATACGCCACCCCACAGAGAGAGATTTTACTTTCTATTCTAACCCCCACAAGATCTACACCAGAATAGATTACTTCTTAATTGAAAAAAAATCTACTAGACTTGGTGTCAGAGACATCCATAGGAACTATCACGTGGTCTGACCACTCGCCCATAATAATTGCAGTTGAAGAAGAGTTCAACGCTCCGCAAACTCAGGTTTGGCGCATCAATAACTATGTCCTGCAACATAGGAATTATATCCCTACAACATCCCATGCATTAGAGGAATACTTTCGTATAAATGACAATAATGAGGTTCCTGACCCTACCCTATGGTGTGCACACAAAGCCACCCTTAGAGGCCATTTCATTAAGCAATCGGTCCACAACAAGAAGGTCCATACTGCTAAAGAAAGCGCATTACTAGGCTCTCTAGCTACACTACACAGACTTAATAAGCATTCATTCTCTGCCGATAGAGCAAAAGAGATCTCTATAACATCCCAAGTACAGCAACTTAATGCTCATAAATATGACTTTGCAATGCAGAAATTAAAAATGACACATTACTGGATGGGGAATAAGTCCAATGCACTCCTAGCAAATTGCCTTAAGGCAAAATTAGCCAAGGCTCGTATCCCGTTCATAATCAACGAGCAGCAAACTAAAATAATGGACCCTCAAGGTATAGCTAATTCTTTTGCAGAGTATTATGGCTCATTATACAACTTGGAAGGGGATGATAAGGTATCGCAACCGTGTGAAGCTAACATTAAACGGTTCTTAAACTTCCTTAACTTACCAAAACTAAATAATAAAATACGGGACGACATATCTTCGCCTTTTACTATCGAGGAAGTAAGGAAAGCTATCTCATCCCTAAAAAAGAATAAGGCTCCAGGGCCGGATGGGTACTTAAATGAATACCTTAAGCTACACCAAAACATCCTCACCCCATATCTAACGAGATTGTTTACCAACTTTATGGAAACGGGATTTATCCCATCGGAAATGCTGCAAGCGTTAATAATAACGCTTCCTAAACCCGGGAAACCCAGCACTGCCCCCCCCCCCCCAATTTCCGGCCCCCAAAATTATACGCAAAAATATTGGCTGCGCGCCTTGCTGAGATCCTCCCAGTGATTGTAGATCCAGACCAAGTAGGCTTTATTAAAGGACGGCAAACCACGGATGGAACCCGTCGTTTCATTAACATAATATCCATCCTGGAATCGCAGCAAACACCTTCTCTGCTCCTGACTTTGGATGCGGAGAAGGCGTTCGACAGGGTACACTGGGGCTACCTCCGGTGTACACTGAAATCCTTTGGGATAGAAGGGACAATTCTAAAAGCAATACTGGCTCTATATTCAACGCCTTCAGCCCGGGTTTATAACTCAGGCGTATTATCCCATCTGTTCAATATAACCAATGGCACCCGTCAGGGCTGCCCCTGTCCCCTGTGATTTTTGCACTGGTCATGGAACCCTTGTCTCGGGCAATAAGGTTAGATACTGGGGTGAAGGGAATTAATATAGGGGAAAAGGAGCATCGGATAGGATTATTTGCCGACAATGTAGTACTGTGCCTATCGAACCCTGAACCCTCCCTTAAAGCAGTAGTCTCTATACTGGACCATTTTGGCTCACTTAGCTATTATAAATTAAATGCATCCAAGTCTTCAATACTGGGGATTCATGTTCCCCAACATACGAAGAACAGGATAACCTCTAAATACCCCTTCAAATGGGAATCAGGCTCAATCCCGTACTTGCGGATCACCCTTACATACCCCATTAGGAACTTAGCACCAACTAATTTTCACGCCCTCAAACAAGCCATAGCTAAGGATACGCAGTCATATAGGAATATGCCCATTTCATGGATAGGCAGAATAGCAACACTAAAAATGATAGTAATGCCAAAGATATTATATTACTTCCGTAATCTACCAATTGTATGGCCCAAAAACCTCTTAGCACAATTACAGGGTGTTTTAGCCGACTTCCTATGGAAGGGACAAAAAGCAAGAACGGCACTCTCCACATTATTGCTGCCTATATCAGAAGGTGGTTTGGGTTGCCCGTCAGTTGAGGCATATTACCAAGCAGCCATTGCTGATCAACTTAAAGCATGGTGGATGGATGATAAGGACAAATTATGGGTGGACATTGAGAGACAGGCTTCGGGGTCACCCTCCCTTCAAGCAGTCCTGTGGGCCTCACAACTTTCAGTAGCTCCGCCCAAAATAATAACCCCTCCCATGGCTGCTGCTTTGAACGTCTTTAAGTCAGTATTAGCCCGCCCAGATATGCTTCATTTAAGTATTAAAAACATGCCTATGACATACCTGAAGTGGGTGATTCCTAATTCAAACTTTGATATTTGGATTAGCAAAGGAATATCCAGCATGGGAGACCTGTATGAGGGAGGCACGCTTCTGTCCTTTGAAGGAACTGTTAAAAAATTTCAGTTACCAAAATCTGAGCTATTTAAGTTCTTACAGGTTAGACATTTAATAAACAGCTATAATCATAAGAAACTTATTGGGGCATCGAACTATCAGTTGTATTTCTTCTCATCAACACAAAGGGCAAAAGGTATATCTAAAGCATATAGTAACATTATAACACCCCCTCAACAGGTCTCCTTTGCCCCGAGGGATAGGTGGGAAAAGGAACTAAACCAACATTTTACTGATGAGCAATGGAATGGGGCCTACAAACTGGGAGTTAAGGCGTCTAAATGTATAAATCATCTAGAAATTTCCCACAAAATATTATATAGGTGGTACTTAACCCCTTATCGGTTATCTAAAATGTTCCCAGGTGCCTCACAGTTATGCTGGCGATGCCACTCCCAAACTGGGTCACTGCTACATATATGGTTGTCATGTAAGGCACTGGCTCCCTTGTGGAGCCTGATATTTGAACTAATAAAAAAAGTTCTGCTGTATCCCCCCCCCCCCCCCCCGTGGGGCCCTCATGTCGCATTACTCAATTTAGAACTCGACTCACTGGAAAAGGGAGATAGATATGTAACCTTTCATATTCTAACGGTAGCAAGATTAAGCATTGCCAGGAAATGGAAGTCAACGGAAATTCCCACTATACCAGCCATTATTAAAAAGTACAACTAAAGCAGGAAGTGGAACGTCTTGTTAGTAACAGAATGGGTAATCAGATCCAGTGGTCTAAAACATGGGTCAAATGGGACGACTATCAGGGGTAATAGGGGACATTCAGCAAACACTATGAAAGTACTTGCTGTTCTCTGATATCTAAGCTCCTCTCACACCTATGCTTGTAAAGGGGGATCTAGATCAAGAAAGGGGACCTGCTCAACGTCTCAACCAACCAAGCTTGGAACTTATTGTACAATTGTTAGCTAACCTGATCTCTGTTTCCTTGTATTTTGTTTACCTGTTGTAATAGGTACAATGTTATGTACCATTCCACATTGTGCCTTCACTGCATTGTATGTAATTCGGCACTAATGAGGGGGGCATTATCCCATGCTTGGGTGTAATGCACCCTACACAATGTACAGTTTTAATTTTGTAAACCTCAATAATAAATTTATGATAAAAAAAAACAAAAAAAACATATATTACACATTGCAAAATTCTCTAAGGGGTGTGCGTTCAAAAATTAAGGTCACTTTTCGGATTCTTATCTGTTTTATACCACTAGGGTTCTCCAAATGCATGTCAAACATTTCTGTCAAATTTGGCTTCTAAAAGGCAAACATCCTCCTTTCCTTCTATTATGCGGTCATACAACATTTTATATACACATGTGGGGTACTTCTACACTCGAGAGAAATAAGTTTACACATTTTGGGGGGGTTATTAGATTTTTTATTATCCCTTGTGGCAATAAAAATTAGGGGTACAATGACCTTTATAAGAAAATTTTCACCTTTTTCCTATTTAAGTCCTAATTAAATCAAACACCTTTACGGACAAATACACATATTACACCTTGCTAAATTCTCTAAGGGGTGTGCATTCCAAAATGGTGATACGTGTTGGGGTTCCCCTCTGTTTTGGTACCACTATGGCTCTCTAAATGCATCCTGACACATGTAAAGGATGTCTGTCAAATTTGGCATCTAAAAGGCCAACGCCCCTCTTTCCCTTTTGAGCTTCACTGCGTACCCATACAACATTTTATTTACATGTGTGGGGCAATTTTATATTCGGGAGAAATTCTAGTACACATTTTTTGGGGTTGTTTCATCTTTAATGCCTTATGGGATACAAAAATTAGCCGGAAAATTGACTTTTTTGGGAAAATGTTCATCTTTTTCCTTTTAGGGACCTAATTGAAGCAAACAACTGTAGGGGAAAATACACATATTAAACCTTGCTAAATTCTCCAAAGGGTGCACTTTCCAAAATGGTGACATTTATTGGGGTTCCCCTCTGTTTTGGTACCACTAGGGCTCTCCAAATGCATCCTGACACTTGTAAAGGATGATTGTCAAATTTGGCTTCTAAAAGGCCAAAGCCCCTCTTTCCCTTCTGAGCCCTACTGTGTACCCATACAACACTTTATATGCAAAAGTGGTGCAATTCTGTGCTTAGGAGAAATAGTTTTACACATTTATGGGGTTGTTTCATCTTTTATCCCTTGTGACTTACAAAAATTTGGGGTAAAAGTGACTTTGTTGAGAAATTTTTCACCTTTTTTCCCTTTTGGGGCCTAATTGAATCAAACACCTGTTGGGGCAAATACACAAATTACACCTTGCTAAACTCTCCAAGGGGTGTACTTTCCAAGATGGTGTCTCATGTTGGCTTTCCTCTGTTTTGGTACCATTATGGTTCTCCAAATACATCCTGACACATGAAAACTTTTTCAGCCATATTTGCCCTCCATAAACGAAACAACGCTCTTTCCATTCCAAGTGCCCCCCTGAGCCCGTACAGCAGGGTACAGTGACAAAATGGGTATTGGCATACTCAGGAGGAATTGCCCTCAACATTGTAAAATGCATTTTCCTTTTTAACCCATTGTGAAGGTGCAAATTTTAGTGTTCATTGAATCTATAGTAAGATAAAATTACATTTCTGAAATTTCACTTTCATTTATCTTTCACCCTCATGAAACGCTCAAAGGGTTAACAAAATTCCCAAAGGTTGTTTTGAATATTTTGAGGGGTGTGGTTTCTAAAATGGTGTCATTTATGGGGGTTTTCTGTCATACAGGCCTTATAAAGTCACTTCTAACTAAATTAACCCTCCAAAAGTAGGTTTTGATGAATTTCGTGAAAATCTGAAAAATTGCACCTAAAGTTATAAGCCTCCTAACATCCTACAAAAAGGAAAAGATGTTTGAAAAACAATACCATGTTAAAGCAGACATATGGAAAATGTTAGTTATCAAGTTATTTTAGTGATATGACCAACTTCCAAAAAAGTAGAAAATTTTGAATTTGGAAAACATTGTTTTTTGCTAAATTTTTGCCAAATTTCCATGTATTTCATAAATAAATACTAAACATATTGATTAAATTTCTCAACCAACATGAGGTACAATGTGTCACGAAAAAACTGTCTCAAAATCAACTGGATATGTTAAAGTGTTCCAAAGTTATAACCACTTAATTAGACACATGTCAGATTTTAAAAAATGGGCCGTGTCAGGAAGGTGAAAAGTTGCTTCAGCGATAAGGGGTTAATCAGACTTGGTACAATATTCAAAAAAATTACTTTTATCACTGCCAATTTTTTTTTGTCTTTTAAACAAAAGAATAAACATTTTTTGACTACATAACCTTGAGGGTTATTTGAAAGGAAATTGAAATGTTTCCAATTTAGATTAGAATAAGATGGAGAACAATATAATGTATAAAGCTGTAGCGAAATAGGAAATACAACAAATAATAAGTGAGGTAGAAAGATGTACTCACTATGCACAGTGCAAGTCTAAGCAGTCTTTATTTTGAAACATGAAGCTCTGATAACTTTGCTGATGAGCAGCGGTCAGTCCTCCGATAATGACATCTCCCTCCTTGTAATATTCATAGTCTATCACCGGGATCATTCCAGGCATAGAGCATCCGACATCATGTCCCTGACATATTACAGACAGTACATGGATAAAGACATAAGCGGCAGTAAGAAGAGGAGAGCAGCTCATGACAGGGACAAGGTCTTCTCCTCCAGCACAGCGTCCCCCGGCTCTGCAGATCCTCAGCACAGGAGAGGCACAGGCCGTCACTCTGCAGCCGCTTATATACACAACTGGGGACGGATTTACACTCAGAATCAGCTCCACGATAATAAAAGATGTAAGAGAAATAGAAAGAAATCCACGTCTATAGATAATTCCATCCTCCTATGACTGAGCTTTTTCGATTCTCTAAATGTTTAGAGATTAACTCAAACAATAATATGAAACTTTTCCATATACCTCACAGTTTTTATGACAGAGTAAAAGAGACACACAATGCGGCCCGACCAGGGGGGAAAATGTAGTTCACCAAAGTGCACATGAGCTTATGGGTTAAAGCACATTAATGTGATGTTTTGCAGTGAATGTTTTGGACTACTTCTTAGACATGTGTAATGGCCTGCTGGGCTGATCATTACTGACAAATTAGTACCAGTTGTCTTCCTGGCTAGCTAATGGGGTGCAGTCATCACTATTGTGCTAAAACGAGGGATTTTACACAATAACACTGGATATCCACTTTATCTCTTATCCTTTTTTGCCATCTAATGTCACCAAAGGGTATTACATACAAGATACCATGCCTGTGTATTAGTGGGTTAATATTTCATGTTGATATTACTTGTTGCATCTGTTATCTGTCAGGCTTCTGGGGTAGTGAACCCCCAGGACCACAGCGGACAATGACACAAGCTGATACCTGGGACCGGAATCTAAGTGGCACCCAGTTTTCACCAGAGCCCGCTGCAAAGCGGGTTGAACTTGCTGCAGCAAGGTACCACCAAGTCGTTCCACAGGTGCGACTTTTTATGCCTGATGAAAGCCCCTGTACGGGGCTGAAACGTGTCGCAACATTGTAACAATAAAACCTCCACTCTGCCATACGAGGCTATACGCCTTCTTCGATTGATTGAGCGCCGGTCCGTTACTGCCTTCCTGCACTGCGGGATTTTGCACACAGGTGCGACTTGTCTGTGGTGGCAGCCAGGGTCGCGGTACAAAATCGGCAGGCAATCTCGTGGTCTGGGACAGGCAGTTAACAGCTTTTTCTGAGGCATAGAGTGCAAAGATCCGGCAGAGGATGCTGGGAGAAGCCCGCTTTTAAACAATCCCGGGAAGAGGCCAGCGTCAATCATCGGTGCGCTGGGACTTTAAATCTGTGAACACTGCCGCACACGCCTTAGGAAGTGGGGACGCACACATTGGGAAGTCGAGAGGGGAGCAGGAGCGTGGGAGGCCCGGGGAGGCCAGCCACCATGGAGAAGGGCACGGGTGCGCCTGCGACCCAAGTTGTGGGTCTCAGTAGCACCCGTGACAGTACCCCCCCCCCCTTCGAACCCCTTCCAGTCAACAGGGAAGAACCACTTACCTCTCACAGTCTTCATGTCCAGTACCTCTTTAACCTCGTAGACATCAGTGGAGTCAGCCTCTGGAGCAGGAGGAGTAAGTTGCTGAGAGAAACGGTTCAAGATCACAGGTTTCAGGACGGAGACATGGGAAGGAGTTTGGGATGCGCATAGTGGAAGGAAGACAGAGTTTGTACGCCACAGGATTTATGCGCTTCATCACCTCGAAAGGCCCCAGAAAACGCAGTACAAGCTTGTAGCTAGGTATTTTCAGCCGGACATATCTGGAAGATAGCCACACCTTGTCACCGGGAGAGAAGACAGGAGAAGACCTATGTATATTATCAGCCTGGAACTTGGTGCGGGCAGAGGTCCAAAGTAGAGACTGACGAGTCTGCTCCCAGATCGATTTGAAATCCTGCATCAACTCCTCTACCGCAGGGACATCCAAAGGAATGGACAGAGAAAGAGAAGGGCAAGGAATTCGTCCATAGAAAACAAAGAAAGGAACTGCCCCAGCAGACTCAGAGTCCAGGGAGTTATAGGAGAACTCCGCTCAAGGCAACAGATTGGACCAGTCATCCTGACAGGCAGAGACGAAGTGGCGGAGATAACAGCCCAAAAGTTTGGTTCACCCTTTCTACTTGACCATTCGACTGTGGGTGATAAGCAGAGGAAAAGTCCAGATTCACTTGCAGCTAGGTACACAAGGATCACCCGAACTTAGATGCAAACTTAACCTCTTTGATCAGAAAGGATGTGTAGAGGAAGTCCATGAAGCCGCAAGATGTGATGCAAGAACAAACTAGCATGACGTGGAGCAGACAAAAGACCTGGAGGGGGAACAAAATGGGACATCTTGGAAAACCGGTCAGTCACCACCCAGAAGACAGTATTGCCAGAGGAAGGCGGAAGGTCCGTGACGAAGTCCATTGCCACGTGCAACAATGGACGACTGGCTATCGGCAACGGTAGCAGCAGACCAGCCGGTTTAAGGTGAGATGGCTTATTACGGGCACAGTGCAAAAACCCACAAAATCCCGAACATCTTTGACCAGGTCAGGCCACCTGTAGAAGCGAGAGATGAGGGCCACCAAGCTCTGCACCCCAGGGTGCCCAGCCAGATGCGAACAATGTCTCAAAGTCTATATCCCCTTTTGCAGTGCCGGTCGGACATAAGTCTTGCTGGAGGGAAGCTGACGAAGATCCACCAGAGCAGCAACAACTAGTAGTTCATGAGAAATAATATGCCGAGGGACCGGCTCTTCTCCAATGACATCAGAGGCACGGGAAAGGGCATCAGCCTTAATTTTCTCCACAGCACGGACGTGGATCAGAAGGTTGAAAAATGAAAAAAAGAGTGATCCACAGGCTTTCCTAGGGTTGAGACGTTGGGCTGTCTGGAGATACAGGAGATTCTTATGATCTGTATATATGCAGACCGGATGGTGAGCTCCCTTCAGAAGATATCGCCATTCTTCTAGGGCAAGTTTGATGGCCAGAAGTTCTCTATCTCCTATGGAGTAATTCCTTTCTGCAGAGCAAAAAGTCTTAGGGAAAAAGACGCAAGTGGGAATTCGCCTTTAGGGCCTTTCTGGGTGAACACCGCTCCTGCACCTATGGAGGACGCCTCAACTTCCAGATGAAAGGTCTTTTGTGCATCAGGCCTAATGAGAGCTGGGGCTGAGGCAAAGGTGGATTTCAACCTTGAGAAGACTTCTTCAGCCGCCAAAGACCAGAGGCGGGAATTGGCACCCTTCTTGGTGAACGCCGCAATGGGGGATACAATAGTGGAGAAATGCGGGATAAACTTCCGGTAATAGTTCATAAAGCCCAGTAGCCTCTGTATGGCACGTAGACCCTCCCTGCTGGTGGTGGCTACCCTCCTCACTAGGCGGGTAAGGGAAGCTGCAGACTTAAGCTGCTACTGCTCCTCCCCCCCCCCATCTCCCCACAGCAGCCGTGGCAGTAGTACTTGAGCCATGACTGCCAGGAATCCCCCAGTCAGACCTGACAGAGGATGGACAATGGCGCACATAGGCAGCGGCCAACTGTGTGCACAGTATTTCTCTATAGTATGCCAGTTGTTCTTCCCTCTCAGCAGCTGGAAAAAAGTCACCCATTTTTGACCGGTAGCGAGGGTCCAAGAGGGTGGAGAGCCAAAAGTCATCCCTTTGCCGAATGTTGACTATTCGTCTGTCACTAGTCAGGCAAAGCAGCATGCTGCGGGCAATCTGCGCAAGTGACTCTGACGGACTCCCAGCCTCCATCTCCACTGTATACTGCCATGGAGCTTCTGGGTCATCTGTCTTGTCTTCTACCTCCTCCGGATGGTCCTGCTTCTCCTCTCTTGTCACCTGAGTGGAAAAACCACTGATTTCACCAGACTCTGCTTGTGCTCCAATGTTCTCCTCCTCCTCCAGTACAGCCCCCACCGGACTCATGTGGCCTTTCATCCCACAGTCCTGGACTGACGTTATTCATCCCGACTGACAAATAAAGGGCCTTAGCAAACGGCAGGTGTCACGCATGAGCTGCCAGTGGTTGACATCAAAGTTACACTGAAGAGTACTCCGTTCTGTTGGCATCATCAAAAAAACATTAATGGCTTTTCTCTTTTCATATAGGTGGTCTGAAGGCTGGAATTCCAACGGGTGGAAACATCGCATATCAGACTATGTTAGGGTAGGCCGTTCTGATGCTGCAACTCGAAGAGGGTGTGCTTGGCTTTGTGAGAATGACTGAAGTGCATGCACAGTTTCCTGGCCATTTTTAGAATGTCTTTCAGATGGGTGGAAAACTTGAGGAACCTGTTGACAACCAGATTGAACACGTGCACCATGCAGGGTACATGGGCCATCCCTCCTTGGTGCAGCGTGGACGCCATGTTCCTCCCATTGTCTGTCACCATGGTTCCGATTGTTAGTTGTCATGGAGAAAGCCACAAATTGGTTTCTTCTTGCATGACGCGGAGCAGTTCCTCCCCTGTGTGACTTTGTTTGCCCAGGCAAACCAGGTGTAGAACTGCGTGACACCGCTGTGCCCTGCACATGTGGTATGATGGAGCGGTTCTTAGACTTGTGGAGGTTGAGGTGGTGGTGGAGAAGGAGGAGGCCGACACTGGCACTGGAACAGCAGTTTGACAATGTGGAGGAGAAAGCGGCGTCTCTTGTTCAAGTTGTTGGTGTGGCTGGGCGGGAGGCAGATTCAGCCAGTGGGCTGTAAAGGACCTGTACTGGCCCTGAACGTAGTTACAGTTCCACATGTCTGCGCTGCCATGCACCTTGGAAGAAACTGATAAGCTAAAGGACTGGCCCACCTTCTGTTCTACATATTGGTGCAGGGCTGGCGGTGCCTTTGTGGAAAAAAAATTGCGGCTGGGAACTCTCCACCTCGGTTCGGCACAAGCCATTAGTTCTCTGCAGTACCAACAACATGGACAAGAGCACAGTCAGCTTCTGTACCTTAGGATACAGTCGTCTCTTTGTAATCACCTCTTTTAAAACCTGCTGTCACCATGCATAGCGAGGAGCAGGAGCATCTGGACCGGTAGATGATTTCAAAGACAAACAGCTAGGGCAGAGGTGCTGGAGCCTTGCCTGGCTGAAATGGCATGTGTGCCCCTAGGTGCTGCGGCGGCAGGATGGACCTCCACATCTGTTCCACGTTTCTCCAAGGCCATTGGATGGTGACACTGCATGTGTTGACGCAGAACCATGGTGCCAACGTTAGCTCCCTGGCCACGATTCACTTTCTGCCTGTAGATTCTACATATACACACACTCGGCTCTTCTGGTGTCTTAACAAAAAACTGCCACACTGCCGAGGTGGTGATTTTACTGCCAACACTCTGACTACTGATGCTGTTGCTTTGCTGAGCCCCTGTACCACTGCTTACTTGCACCTCTGAAGCAGGGTTTGTACCCCGCGTCTGTTTGGTTCCCGTCCTCACACTACTGTCACCCTGCTGACTCACGGCCACAGTAGCGACTCGCTGCCTGCTCCGAAAGCTGACACCCTCTTGTCCTTATGATGATGACTAGAGATGGGCAAATTGATTCGAACTAAGGGGAATTCGATACGAATTTCCCGAATTTTACGCTGATTTGTGGTAACAAAGTTTTTCTTTTTCCTCTTGTTTTAGCTAAATGGGCACGAGCACAACATGTTGCATGGGTCAGAGAACTCTGGGAAGTGTCTAGCGTCTAGCTGCTGTTAGTGTACTGTGCTGTAGTGATTTCTGCTCCAATCCCAGGGTGTGCGCGGCGGTGTGTTGATCATCCAATTCCTAAATATAACATCTGGCAACCCCAGCCAAGAGTCCGTGGGTTCGTCAGATACAATAATTAGTTGGCATGCTGTCCTCAACCAGCCTCTGTCCTGTTCATTTCCCTCAGTCAGAGAGCTACCAGGTGATCTGAGCTCAGCGCCACTATTCAGCGAGGACGAAGTGTTTGAGGACAGTCAGCAGCTGCTTGGCAGTGAAGAGATGGGGCAGACATCCTCTGTTTCGTGCAGTAGGCAGGCTGTACATACTGACGCCATTGAGGAGGGTGGCAGTGACATGGAAAAGCAAATTGACAATGATGTAGCCGATCGCACTTGGGAGCCAGGTGTAGCAAGGGATTCATCATCGTTGGGCGAAGAGAGTGTCAGCTTGCACATCAAGCAGCGGAGCAGGCAGCATGTCGCTACTGTGGCTGTGAGTCAGCAGGGTGGCAGCAGTGTGAGCACAGGAGCCAAAGGGCTGTGGGGTACAAACCCTGCTTCGGAGGTCTAAGAGCAGTGGTACAGGGGCTCAGTGAGGCAACGGTGTTAGTACTCACTCAGCGCAGAGTGTTGGCAGTAAAATCACCACCGCGGTGGTGTGGCAGTTTTTTGATAAGACGTTAGAGGAGCCAAGCGTGTGTATATGTAGAATCTGCGGGCAGAAAGTGAAGCGTGGCCAGGGAGCTAACGTTGGCACCACGGCCCCACGTCAACACATGCAGCGTCACTATCCAATGGCCTGGGAGAAACGGGGAACAGATGTGGAGGTCCATCCTGCCGCCGCAGCAGTAGCACCTAGGGGCACACATGCCATTTCAGCCAGTCAAGGCTCCAGCACCTCTGCCAAAGGGAGCTGTTTGTCTTTGACTTCATCTCCCGGTCCAGAAGCTCCTGCTCCTCGCTATGCATGGCGCCAGCAGTCGTTAAAAGAGGCGATTACAAAGAGACGACTGTATGCGTCCAGCCATCCTAAGGTGCAGTGGCAGCCCTTTACCAATATGACAACAGAAGGTGGGCCAGTTCTTGAGCTTATCAGTTTCTTTCAAGGTGCGCAGCAGCGCAGATGTGTGGAGCTGTAACTACGATCAGGGCCAGTACATGTCCTTTACAGCCCACTGGGTGAATATGCTTCCCGCCCAGCCACATCAACAACTTGAACAAGAGACGCCGCTTTCTCCTCCACGTTGTCAAAATGCTGCTCATGCACCAGTGTCCGCCTCCTCCTCCTCCTTCTCCACCACCACCTCAGCCTCCACAATCTAAGTGCTGCTCCATCATACCACATGTGCAGGGCACACCTGGGCGAACAAAGTCACACAGGGGAGGAACTGCTCCGCGTCATGCAAAAATAAAGCAATGTGTGGTTTTCTCCGCGACAACTAAAAATCGGGAGCATGGTGACAGACAATGGGAGGAACATGGTGTCCGCGCTGCACCGAGGAGGGATGGTCCATGCACCCTGCATGGCGCACGTGTGCAATGTTTCCACCCGTTGGAATTCCAGCCTCCATATGTTAGACCGCCTGTATGAACAAAGAAAAGCCATTAATGATTTTTTGATGATGCAAGCAGACCGGAGTACTCCCCTGTGTAACTTTGATGTGAGCCACTGGCAGCTCGTGCATGACACCTGCCATCTTCTCAGGACTGCAGGATGAATAACATCATTCCACTGCTTCATGTCCTGGAACTCATGCTGCAAAATTTGTCTGATCAGGGCACTGTCACGGGTGCTCCCGCGATCCCTGTCTCGGATTGTGGGCGCATCCGTGCTCACCCGCGTGTCCCCGCACGAAGTGGCGGAGATAACAGCCCAAAAGTTTGGTTCACCCTTTCTACTTGACCATTCGACTGTGGGTGATAAGCAGAGGAAAAGTCCAGATTCACTTGCAGCTAGGTACACAAGGATCACCCGAACTTAGACCTGGAAGGGGAACAAAATGGGACATCTTGGAAAACCGGTCAGTCACCACCCAGAAGACAGTATTGCCAGAGGAAGGCGGAAGGTCCGTGACGAAGTCCATTGCCACGTGCAACAATGGACGACTGGCTATCGGCAACGGTAGCAGCAGACCAGCCGGTTTAAGGTGAGATGGCTTATTACGGGCACAGTGCAAAAACCCACAAAATCCCGAACATCTTTGACCAGGTCAGGCCACCTGTAGAAGCGAGAGATGAGGGCCACCAAGCTCTGCACCCCAGGGTGCCCAGCCAGATGCGAACAATGTCTCCAAGTCTATATCCCCTTTTGCAGTGCCGGTCGGACATAAGTCTTGCTGGAGGGAAGCTGACGAAGATCCACCAGAGCAGCAACAACTAGTAGTTCATGAGAAATAATATGCCGAGGGACCGGCTCTTCTCCAATGACATCAGAGGCACGGGAAAGGGCATCAGCCTTAATTTTCTCCACAGCACGGACGTGGATCAGAAGGTTGAAAAATGAAAAAAAGAGTGATCCACAGGCTTTCCTAGGGTTGAGACGTTGGGCTGTCTGGAGATACAGGAGATTCTTATGATCTGTATATATGCAGACCGGATGGTGAGCTCCCTTCAGAAGATATCGCCATTCTTCTAGGGCAAGTTTGATGGCCAGAAGTTCTCTATCTCCTATGGAGTAATTCCTTTCTGCAGAGCAAAAAGTCTTAGGGAAAAAGACGCAAGTGGGAATTCGCCTTTAGGGCCTTTCTGGGTGAACACCGCTCCTGCACCTATGGAGGACGCCTCAACTTCCAGATGAAAGGTCTTTTGTGCATCAGGCCTAATGAGAGCTGGGGCTGAGGCAAAGGTGGATTTCAACCTTGAGAAGACTTCTTCAGCCGCCAAAGACCAGAGGCGGGAATTGGCACCCTTCTTGGTGAACGCCGCAATGGGGGATACAATAGTGGAGAAATGCGGGATAAACTTCCGGTAATAGTTCATAAAGCCCAGTAGCCTCTGTATGGCACGTAGACCCTCCAGACGCGGCCATTGTAGTACAGCAGACAGCTTGGCAGGATCCATCTGGAAGCCTCTGTTGGAGATAATATAGCCGAGAAAAGGAAGGCTCCGCTGGTGAAATTGACATTTCTCAAGCTTGCCTTAGAGGCTATTGGCCAAGAGGTGACCAAGAACTTGCCATACGTGAGGCTGGTGGGACTCAAGGTCCCACCAGAATGTCGTCAAGATAGACTACGACACAAGTATACAGCAGATCTCTGAAGATGTCATTGACAAATTCTTGAAATACGGCTGGATGTTACACAGTCTGAACAGCATCACCAAGTACTCGAAATGTCCATCACTGGTGTTAAAGGCAGTCTTCCACTTGACACCCTTGCTGATCCAGATGAGGTTGTAGGCTCCATGGAGATCCAGCTTAGAGAAAACCTTGGAGCCATGCAGGAGGTCAAAGAGCTTCATGATAAACGGCAACGGATAGTGGTTCTTAACCGTGACTTTATTAAGACTGCGATAGTCAATGCAAGGACAGATTGACCTATCCTTCTTGGTTATGAGAAAGAAGCCTGCACCAGCCGGAGAGGAGGACTTACTTATAAGCTCTCTCTGCAGGATGTCTCTGCTTGGATATACTCCGACATTGCTGCAGCCTCAGGAACTGAAAGAGGATACACCCGACCCCGGGGAGGAGAGGCACCCTGCAGGAGATCATCAGGTCAGTCGTAGGGATGGTGCAGTGGCAAAGTCTCTGCTTGTTTCTTGGAGAATACATTGGCAAAGTCCTGGTCACAGGTTAGTAGGCCCTCCAGAGGCTTAGGAGCTAAGGAGGAGACTAGGACAGATACTGGTATGGGCACCACCATGCAGTGAGACTGACACTCTGGTCCCCAATGAAGAATCTCCCCCGTCTACGAATTGAGGACTCGTGCGCGAAGTTGCAGCTATGGAAGACCCAACAGGAGAGACGAGGTGGAATGTGGCAGCATGTAAAAGGAAAGTCTCTTTATGCTCTGACTTCCAGGGAGATAGGATCAGTGTGTTACCGAACCGGGCCGGAGAGAATTTGTCCGCTGACTGAAGAGATGACCAAAGGCTTCTCGAAGGGAGTTGTACACACAATTGTAAGAAATCTTCAGTTTCTTGGCAATTTGTTGGATGGAATGGCCTTCATTTGTAAGAACAAGCTGAGTTTCACATGAAAGTTCTCTTGTTCTGGGCATTGTGAGAGTTTCACAGAACACATAAATGTGATACTCCAGATTCCCAACCAGTTCAAAGGAAGCGGTTGCAGTAAGAACAAATCTTTGAAGACAGTTTGTCGAGCTAGGCGCCTAGTTGAGTACACAAATACTGCAAAAATCGATGTGGCAGGAGGATTGTTGCAGCATGTGGGATGGTCCAGTAAAAAAAAAGCAGAAAATAATGAAAAAACTGTTTTGGATTATTGAATGATATATTGTTAAAAAAGGACAACGCGTTTCAACGCTGGCGTCTTCATCAGGTCAAAAACACAAAGAGTGTACATGTAGTAATAAACAAACAAAAAACAAAAGCACAAAATATTAAAATTAGTAGGTATTAGTAAATGAAATGTCATATACCATATGTACTCGAGTATAAGCCTAGTTTTTCAGCACAAAAAAATGTGCTGAAAACCCAAACTCGGCTTATACTCGAGTAAAAAAATATAGGTTTTACCAGGTTTTTGTGGTAAAATTAGGGGCCTCGGCGTAAGTAAAATTGTATAAAACAAAATGAGGTGAAATAAGAGGCTGATCGTAATTGCTGTACAGTTAGTAACCAATTAATAAATAGTAAATAATAAATAATAGGGGATAGCCTATTGAATGATAAATGGGTCAAAAGTAAAATTAGTAAAAGTAGTTAGATTAGACGTAAATAATTTAATGAGCACATGATTGGTGAAAAGTTACAAGGCCGGTAAAAAAACTATAAATATGTGAATAAATAAATAACTGTAGATATAAACAAATAAATGAGGCCATAGATGACAGTGATGACAGAGGGGTCCCCTCTTCGCTTAGTCAGATAAATGGAGCAGACGGCTGGGCAAGACCGTTCTGCTCCATTAATCTCTATAAGGCTGACGGAAATTGCAGAGTGCCACGTTCACTGATCTCCATCAGCTCCGATAGACCCCTCGTTTTGGCCCGTGGATAGGGCCTAACTTTATTTAGTGGGAAAACCTCTTAATTGAATTAAGTGCACAAGTAATGTTAGTATACTTACCATATTTGTACAATTAATTCTGTTAATGTGCCTATTAATTTATGCGCCAGGGAGGTAAGTAGAACAGCTTTCTTGTTTTTATGCCCGCCCCCCTCAGCTTAGACAACACCTTTCAATAGTTCAAAGAAAACAAAGCGGCACTCACCGGTAACGTGAAGGAAATCTTTTATTTGCGGTGTGTACAGAGGCAGAGCGGGGCCTGGCGGCGACGGGCCGTTTCGCGCTAATCTAGCGCATCATCAAGCCGAATGCTCTTTTCCTATTTAGACAACACCTTTAATTATGGAGGGCAATCTATATGTTAGTGGGTCAGTACCTTAGGGTTAGTGGGACTACGGTTGGTTGGCTTAGGGTTACTGAGAACATTTAGGTTCCTGGTGGTTACTTTCAGACACTGTGCTAGAATTACATTGAGGAACACAACTGAAGCAAAGTGGGGGTGGAAGGGAATTATGGGCAGAGGCGTAAGCTTGATGGCACCAATAGGGAGAGTAAGAACTGAGATTGCCCAGGGCAGCATTAGCACCAAAATAGTCCTGCCCCTAATCTCTTACTAATCACTATTTTATACCTGTGATCGGTGATGTGATGTTGTAGGGAGCGATGATCCTAGGAAAAAAAACTGGCATTTAAAATTTTAAAAATTTTAAAGTGTTACCAGTGGAGGTGAGCCTGAAAGCCAAGCCTGAAGTCTGGGTTCTGTGAGCTGAACCTGCAAAGTTCAGCACGGACCCGAACATTTTGGTTTGGCTCCACTAATCCCTAAGCACCTACTTTCACTTGTCGTGGTCGTGTGCTGTTGTTAGTGGGTACAGATCCATATGTTTCTATTTGACAAGATGAGAAGAGTGGTTCAGATGACCCAAAGATGTACCTTCTGCTGGTGTATCCATAGTGGTTCCAATCCACCACGGAGAGATCCTTCCCCACTGTAACTTTATACTGTACAGTGATACAGCGACAATATCCCAGATGCCTCCCATTTCTTAACCCCCAAAATTTGATCATGGAGCTACCGCAACCTATTAGTTCTTACTAAAAAGGAACAGCAGTTCCACAACACCGAGGACATGTTATACAGACTGAGGATGTGGATTTTGAAATGAGGGTGTGACAGAGGTGCTATGTTTTATGTGTTGTTAGCTGTTTTAGGTTCTCCTGTCCTTCTGCTTGTTCTTATAGCTACATAGAAGCAATGGGCCATTTGTTCTGGCAAAATGACAGGGTTTATGTGATCGGTAACAGGTGTGTTGTAATCCTGCTTGATCCATCCCAAAATTCTCTCCTACGATCAAATCAGTATCTACCGCAGATATAAGACAGTGTCACAGTTACACCCTCTATACGGATCGTGGGTGCACCTGTGCCCTCATATGTGGCCTCCTCTCCCCCGGATCCGTACTTACCTCTCCCGGCTACTGATGGCTCCGCCGCGGTCCCGTCCAGGCTGCGGGCCTGCTTCCTGGCTAAGCCGCGCGCTCTAGCTGCTAGCCAACTCTCCAGGAACTTAAAGGGCCAGCGTCCTCCTGATTGGCGCTGGCATTCCCGGCTCTGCTACATAATCCGGCGGCTCCCAGCATCCCCTGCCAGATCTTCAAGTCATTCTATTGAAATGAAACCCTCCTGAGACGCCTCTGTGTTTCCCGTGTTCCGGTGGTATTCCCTTGGTCATGTGGTGTTCCTGTGTTCCTGTGGTGGTCCTGTGTTCCCGTGGCAGTCCTGTGTTCCTGTGGCGGTCCTGTATCCCGGTGGCCATCCTGAGGTCCTGCTTTTCCGAGGTCATGCATTCCAGAGGTCCTGAAAAGAAAGACTTATCGCGGCACCTCCATAAAAACGTAATCTTTATTCCAGTAGAATTAAAAACATGGTGTGGTAGGTAGGTAACAGCCGACGCGTTTCGGGCAGCTCGTGCCCTTAGTCATGGCATACAAACAATACATCATCTCAACAATTTAAACAAAACAACCACCAATCACAGCCTGGGGGTGTGTACGAGTCATGTGATACACTACGTCTGATTATAATAGGGTAGTCAATGTACTTAAACAAAATCTTCCGATACTATACCAGGACGATAAGCTTAGAGCCATCCTAAAGAATGGGTGTAATTTTGTGTCCAGAAAAGGACAAACCCTGGGGTCTATTCTTTCCCCGAGCTTATTCACCAGTGGTAATTCCCATACGAGAACTTGGCTGGACACTAGAGGATTTTTCCATTGTGGCACATCCCGATGCAATGTTTGCATTTATTCCAAATGTGCTGATCATTTTTTCTCTACTGATGAAGCATGCAAATATCCTATTAAGACGTTCATAAACTGTGACACAACTTTTGTGGTTTACATCATTGAGTGCACTAAATGTAAAGTCCTCTATGTAGGGTCTACCACTTGTAAATTGAAGACTAGGATAGCGGAACACCTAAGAGACAGTGCAAAGGATCTATCTTGTAACATGTCAGGTGCCTCCAGGCACTTTGCGAGTGTACATTCAGGGGAAACAAACACATTTCGTTTTTTGGGCATAGAAAAAATTTTCTCCCCAAAAAGAGGAGGTAACAAAAAGAGTGTCTTATTACAGAGAGAGGTCCTCTGGATCTTTAGGCTGGGTACACGCTTTCCAACCGGCCTAAATTTCAGAACGGACTTCTCATATTTCTATTAAATAGTTTCTAACATATCAGTAGTTATTTGTTATTTTAGTCATTTTAACTATTGGCATTCATTCTTTGTTTCACTCCGTACCCTGTAATCTGACCTTTTCTCGAAATGCTACTTTATAATCAAACCTTTTTCACTTCGGCATCTATGGATTTGGCAATGTCGTCATCTTTCTATAAAATTCTTTATATTCTTATGTTGAATCTTGTACGATGATAAAGTTCAATGCATTGCTTATTCGGGTATCGTGCATCTTACACGCCCCTTTGCTGATGTAATGTATCACATGACATAGCATATGATGCACACGCCCATTCATTGACGTAGTGTATCACATGACTCGTACACACCCCCAGGCTGTGATTGGTGGTTGTTTCGATTAAATTGTTGAGATGATGTATTGTTTGTATGCCATGACTAAGGGCACGAGCTGCCCGAAACGCGTCGGCTGTTACCTACCTACCACACCATGTTTTTAATTCTACTGGAATAAAGATTACGTTTTTATGGAGGTGCCGCGATAAGTCTTTCTTTTCAAGATCTAATTCCCACGTTTGGGTCCCAGCGGATATCGCGTCTTGCACTCCTGGTGTGCTGGATCCACACATGCAACTTTACCCCACAGTGCCGGAATCTCAAGACTGCCAGGAAGGGTGAGCCGCACGTACTTTTTTCATACTTTTGCTACATTATTCCAGAGGTCCTGCCTACCCTGCTTCCCTACCTTGGCTGCCACTGCGGGCCTAGTCGCACCCGTGGAACGACCTGGTGGCTTCCCGCCGCAGCAAGACATCCCGCTTTGCGACGGGCTCTGGTGAAGATCAGGGGCCACTTAGATTCTGGTCCCGGGTTGCGGCTAGTACTTACCAGAGAAGTAAGAAAGTGGTTAAGGAGGTTGTTATCTTATACTCACCTACTCCTTTCACCTGTGATGACAACCATCAGAGGCTTTAATTTTAGCAAATTTTCATACTTATTGGTTTGAAGAGCACATGTATCATAAGTCCGGCTTTGTCCATCTGTTTTTTGGACTTTTCTTGGCTTTTCTGCTGGGCTGATGCAACTTAGCAGTTTTTCCTTATTGATACATGTGGTGTTTGGTCTTTAGCAAATTTGCGACTTTTTAAACCGAAACTCTCAAAAAGTCTTCAAATCAGCTCTAAGCTAATTGCTACACCTGGTCAGGGGCAGCTGTAGATTTTCACCAAATTATCATTTTTTCCAACTTTTTAAGGAACCACCTCTCTAACACAAGTATATAAAACATTTCTATAAAGTAAACCCCGATGTTGAGAGGGATTAAAGTTAAATTAACTTTTTACGCTTTGATGTACTAAAGGGTCTTTGATCTTGTCAGCTTCAGTATCTATAGTTATTTTTCTCTCCATAATTTTAAAATTTCTTTACTTTGTTATCTTTTTTACATAAAGGTTTAGATCCACAAACAAATCAAATTCATCTGTGTTCTTATTTGGGCAAAACCTTTCGTCAAAAGTGATCTTACATCTTCATGCATTAAATCTATTGGTTTTGGTATCTCTCCATGATTTAATTTTTTCCTTCTCCTGGCTTATTTTCTTTTTTTTTTTGTCCTGCTTCTTTTTGGGTCTGAAACTCAAAATGTTGAAAAATCTACACAATCCTTTTCGCTAAACTTCCTGAAAACCTTCGATAAAGGTAATGGGGAAATTTCCATATTACATTGGGACTAGAAATGGGCGAATTTTTTAAAATTCGTTTCAATCCGATCCGCCGAATTTTTGGAAAAAATTTGATTCATCCTGAATCGAATCATCACGAATCACGTTAAAAAACAGGTACTTTCTAGCTGCAGAGAGCCTCTAGGGTGTTGTAGAACATTGTGCCATGCTTGAATATGCATAGGGAGTGTGGTTTGGTCTTCAAACAATGCTGTGTTTTAGTATGACATGCACATGACATCCGCCGCTCTTAGAATCACTTCACTCTTCAATTCCATGGGCACTTACAGAGGCCAACTTCACCAAATAAGCGAAGTGGGAACGCAGCCTGACAAGGTAACGTCTGTGCCAGCTCGAAAGGACCGAGCAGAGGGCCAAGATCCCACTATAATATCACAGAGTTCACTCTTTTTACACTGACATCAGATGATTCCATAGATTACGACAGAACCTGTTCTGTTAATCGTGGATACATGTAGAAACCCCCCAAAAGAGTGCAGAGGGTGTAGGCAATAATTCTGCATTGACGTCACTGATCATTTTGCCCTTCCTTTCATCCATCAGTGTCCTCTTTCAATCGGTCAATAATCCATCAACAGTATTGCTAAAGCCAAAAAACAACAGGAGTTGATCCAAAACAGAGATGACCAGTAAATGGAATATTTGCATGTCCTATGTGTTCTGTATCCACTTCTGCTTTTGGCTATCAATCCTGAGGCTTTTCTCCCTTCTGACAGATGAAATGAAGGGGAAAACCAAACATAGTGGCATAGAGCGGTGAAGGGTGAAAACAGCATCATGGAAATCACAGGGTGTTCCAGGGAGACATCGGTCAGTCGGCAGCAGCATGATTAGGCCACAGAGTGGCACAATGACAGAGCATGTAGGTGGCGGTGGCAGCAGCAGGAGATCACAAAGTGGCATAATGATAGAGTGTGGAGGTGGCGTCAGCAGGAGCCCACAGGTGGCAGCATCATGGTGGCAGCAACATGGAAAGCTACAGAGTGGCACAATGATAGAACATGAAGGTGGCAGCAGCAAGAGCCCACAGCAGAGGAGGCCACATTGTGGCACAATGTCGAAGTTTGAAATGAATTTGAAGTTGAAATTTTCTATTTAAATTTGAATTTGAAGAATAGAGATGCCACATGCATCCTACATTACACTTTTCCTGAAAATATCAGGTCTTTGCCAAAAAAGAACTGCAACGTTGAGTGTGGAGGTGGTGGCAGCAGCAGCAGGAGCCCACAGAGGCCACAGCAGAGGAGGCCACATTGTGGCACAATGAGAAAGTTTGAAATTAATTTGAAGTTGAAATTTTCCATAGTGTGGAGGTGAAGTCAGCAGCAGCAGGAGCCCACAGAGTGGCACAATGTTATAGTGTGGAGGTGGCATCAGCAGAAGGAGCCCAAAGAGTGGCACAATGATATAGTGTGGAGGGGGCGTCAGCAGCAGGAGCCCACAGAGTGGCACAATGATATTGTTGAGCTGGCAGAAAATTCCAGTCCCTGGTAAAGATGGTAGGAGGCAGATGGAGCAACTGGCAGCAGATGTGTGGCATCAGGCGGGTGGCAGCATCAGAATAGTGGCTGAGGCAGGTAGTTAGAACCCAGACTCATTTCTGAAAGTTTGGGGAAGGCGTTATGGCTGATCTAATCTAATGCATAAGGCATTGGTGAGTTGAAATCCTGGGCGATCCAAGCCTCATTCATCTTGACAAAGGTCAGTCTCTCCACATTACGGGTGGACAAGCAGGTTCTCCTTGGGGTAACGATGGCGCCAGCCACACTGAACAACCGCTCTGATGCCACACTACTGGCCGGGCAGGACAGCTTCTCTACTGCAAACTCTGCAAGTTGCGGCCACGCATCAAGTTTGGCTGCCCGGTAGTCCATGGGATCCTCTACCTGAGGTGGTAAAGTGCTGTCCAAGTAGGCCACCAGCTGCTGGTGCAGGGTCTGCTCCATGTCCTGCTGCTGCTGGTGGTGGCTACCCTCCTCACTAGGCGGGTAAGGGAAGCTGCAGACTTAAGCTGCTACTGCTCCTCCCCCCCCCCATCTCCCCACAGCAGCCGTGGCAGTAGTACTTGAGCCATGACTGCCAGGAATCCCCCAGTCAGACCTGACAGAGGATGGACAATGGCGCACATAGGCAGCGGCCAACTGTGTGCACAGTATTTCTCTATAGTATGCCAGTTGTTCTTCCCTCTCAGCAGCTGGAAAAAAGTCACCCATTTTTGACCGGTAGCGAGGGTCCAAGAGGGTGGAGAGCCAAAAGTCATCCCTTTGCCGAATGTTGACTATTCGTCTGTCACTAGTCAGGCAAAGCAGCATGCTGCGGGCAATCTGCGCAAGTGACTCTGACGGACTCCCAGCCTCCATCTCCACTGTATACTGCCATGGAGCTTCTGGGTCATCTGTCTTGTCTTCTACCTCCTCCGGATGGTCCTGCTTCTCCTCTCTTGTCACCTGAGTGGAAAAACCACTGATTTCACCAGACTCTGCTTGTGCTCCAATGTTCTCCTCCTCCTCCAGTACAGCCCCCACCGGACTCATGTGGCCTTTCATCCCACAGTCCTGGACTGACGTTATTCATCCCGACTGACAAATAAAGGGCCTTAGCAAACGGCAGGTGTCACGCATGAGCTGCCAGTGGTTGACATCAAAGTTACACTGAAGAGTACTCCGTTCTGTTGGCATCATCAAAAAAACATTAATGGCTTTTCTCTTTTCATATAGGTGGTCTGGACGCGGCCATTGTAGTACAGCAGACAGCTTGGCAGGATCCATCTGGAAGCCTCTGTTGGAGATAATATAGCCGAGAAAAGGAAGGCTCCGCTGGTGAAATTGACATTTCTCAAGCTTGCCTTAGAGGCTATTGGCCAAGAGGTGACCAAGAACTTGCCATACGTGAGGCTGGTGGGACTCAAGGTCCCACCAGAATGTCGTCAAGATAGACTACGACACAAGTATACAGCAGATCTCTGAAGATGTCATTGACAAATTCTTGAAATACGGCTGGATGTTACACAGTCTGAACAGCATCACCAAGTACTCGAAATGTCCATCACTGGTGTTAAAGGCAGTCTTCCACTTGACACCCTTGCTGATCCAGATGAGGTTGTAGGCTCCATGGAGATCCAGCTTAGAGAAAACCTTGGAGCCATGCAGGAGGTCAAAGAGCTTCATGATAAACGGCAACGGATAGTGGTTCTTAACCGTGACTTTATTAAGACTGCGATAGTCAATGCAAGGACAGATTGACCTATCCTTCTTGGTTATGAGAAAGAAGCCTGCACCAGCCGGAGAGGAGGACTTACTTATAAGCTCTCTCTGCAGGATGTCTCTGCTTGGATATACTCCGACATTGCTGCAGCCTCAGGAACTGAAAGAGGATACACCCGACCCCGGGGAGGAGAGGCACCCTGCAGGAGATCATCAGGTCAGTCGTAGGGATGGTGCAGTGGCAAAGTCTCTGCTTGTTTCTTGGAGAATACATTGGCAAAGTCCTGGTCACAGGTTAGTAGGCCCTCCAGAGGCTTAGGAGCTAAGGAGGAGACTAGGACAGATACTGGTATGGGCACCACCATGCAGTGAGACTGACACTCTGGTCCCCAATGAAGAATCTCCCCCGTCTACGAATTGAGGACTCGTGCGCGAAGTTGCAGCTATGGAAGACCCAACAGGAGAGACGAGGTGGAATGTGGCAGCATGTAAAAGGAAAGTCTCTTTATGCTCTGACTTCCAGGGAGATAGGATCAGTGTGTTACCGAACCGGGCCGGAGAGAATTTGTCCGCTGACTGAAGAGATGACCAAAGGCTTCTCGAAGGGAGTTGTACACACAATTGTAAGAAATCTTCAGTTTCTTGGCAATTTGTTGGATGGAATGGCCTTCATTTGTAAGAACAAGCTGAGTTTCACATGAAAGTTCTCTTGTTCTGGGCATTGTGAGAGTTTCACAGAACACATAAATGTGATACTCCAGATTCCCAACCAGTTCAAAGGAAGCGGTTGCAGTAAGAACAAATCTTTGAAGACAGTTTGTCGAGCTAGGCGCCTAGTTGAGTACACAAATACTGCAAAAATCGATGTGGCAGGAGGATTGTTGCAGCATGTGGGATGGTCCAGTAAAAAAAAAGCAGAAAATAATGAAAAAACTGTTTTGGATTATTGAATGATATATTGTTAAAAAAGGACAACGCGTTTCAACGCTGGCGTCTTCATCAGGTCAAAAACACAAAGAGTGTACATGTAGTAATAAACAAACAAAAAACAAAAGCACAAAATATTAAAATTAGTAGGTATTAGTAAATGAAATGTCATATACCATATGTACTCGAGTATAAGCCTAGTTTTTCAGCACAAAAAAATGTGCTGAAAACCCAAACTCGGCTTATACTCGAGTAAAAAAATATAGGTTTTACCAGGTTTTTGTGGTAAAATTAGGGGCCTCGGCGTAAGTAAAATTGTATAAAACAAAATGAGGTGAAATAAGAGGCTGATCGTAATTGCTGTACAGTTAGTAACCAATTAATAAATAGTAAATAATAAATAATAGGGGATAGCCTATTGAATGATAAATGGGTCAAAAGTAAAATTAGTAAAAGTAGTTAGATTAGACGTAAATAATTTAATGAGCACATGATTGGTGAAAAGTTACAAGGCCGGTAAAAAAACTATAAATATGTGAATAAATAAATAACTGTAGATATAAACAAATAAATGAGGCCATAGATGACAGTGATGACAGAGGGGTCCCCTCTTCGCTTAGTCAGATAAATGGAGCAGACGGCTGGGCAAGACCGTTCTGCTCCATTAATCTCTATAAGGCTGACGGAAATTGCAGAGTGCCACGTTCACTGATCTCCATCAGCTCCGATAGACCCCTCGTTTTGGCCCGTGGATAGGGCCTAACTTTATTTAGTGGGAAAACCTCTTAATTGAATTAAGTGCACAAGTAATGTTAGTATACTTACCATATTTGTACAATTAATTCTGTTAATGTGCCTATTAATTTATGCGCCAGGGAGGTAAGTAGAACAGCTTTCTTGTTTTTATGCCCGCCCCCCTCAGCTTAGACAACACCTTTAATTATGGAGGGCAATGTATATGTTAGTGGGTCAGTACCTTAGGGTTAGTGGGACTACGGTTGGTTGGCTTAGGGTTACTGAGAACATTTAGGTTCCTGGTGGTTACTTTCAGACACTGTGCTAGAATTACATTGAGGAACACAACTGAAGCAAAGTGGGGGTGGAAGGGAATTATGGGCAGAGGCGTAAGCTTGATGGCACCAATAGGGAGAGTAAGAACTGAGATTGCCCAGGGCAGCATTAGCACCAAAATAGTCCTGCCCCTAATCTCTTACTAATCACTATTTTATACCTGTGATCGGTGATGTGATGTTGTAGGGAGCGATGATCCTAGGAAAAAAAACTGGCATTTAAAATTTTAAAAATTTTAAAGTGTTACCAGTGGAGGTGAGCCTGAAAGCCAAGCCTGAAGTCTGGGTTCTGTGAGCTGAACCTGCAAAGTTCAGCACGGACCCGAACATTTTGGTTTGGCTCCACTAATCCCTAAGCACCTACTTTCACTTGTCGTGGTCGTGTGCTGTTGTTAGTGGGTACAGATCCATATGTTTCTATTTGACAAGATGAGAAGAGTGGTTCAGATGACCCAAAGATGTACCTTCTGCTGGTGTATCCATAGTGGTTCCAATCCACCACGGAGAGATCCTTCCCCACTGTAACTTTATACTGTACAGTGATACAGCGACAATATCCCAGATGCCTCCCATTTCTTAACCCCCAAAATTTGATCATGGAGCTACCGCAACCTATTAGTTCTTACTAAAAAGGAACAGCAGTTCCACAACACCGAGGACATGTTATACAGACTGAGGATGTGGATTTTGAAATGAGGGTGTGACAGAGGTGCTATGTTTTATGTGTTGTTAGCTGTTTTAGGTTCTCCTGTCCTTCTGCTTGTTCTTATAGCTACATAGAAGCAATGGGCCATTTGTTCTGGCAAAATGACAGGGTTTATGTGATCGGTAACAGGTGTGTTGTAATCCTGCTTGATCCATCCCAAAATTCTCTCCTACGATCAAATCAGTATCTACCGCAGATATAAGACAGTGTCACAGTTACACCCTCTATACGGATCGTGGGTGCACCTGTGCCCTCATATGTGGCCTCCTCTCCCCCGGATCCGTACTTACCTCTCCCGGCTACTGATGGCTCCGCCGCGGTCCCGTCCAGGCTGCGGGCCTGCTTCCTGGCTAAGCCGCGCGCTCTAGCTGCTAGCCAACTCTCCAGGAACTTAAAGGGCCAGCGTCCTCCTAATTGGCGCTGGCATTCCCGGCTCTGCTACATAATCCGGCGGCTCCCAGCATCCCCTGCCAGATCTTCAAGTCATTCTATTGAAATGAAACCCTCCTGAGACGCCTCTGTGTTTCCCGTGTTCCGGTGGTATTCCCTTGGTCATGTGGTGTTCCTGTGTTCCTGTGGTGGTCCTGTGTTCCCGTGGCAGTCCTGTGTTCCTGTGGCGGTCCTGTATCCCGGTGGCCATCCTGAGGTCCTGCTTTTCCGAGGTCATGCATTCCAGAGGTCCTGAAAAGAAAGACTTATCGCGGCACCTCCATAAAAACGTAATCTTTATTCCAGTAGAATTAAAAACATGGTGTGGTAGGTAGGTAACAGCCGACGCGTTTCGGGCAGCTCGTGCCCTTAGTCATGGCATACAAACAATACATCATCTCAACAATTTAAACAAAACAACCACCAATCACAGCCTGGGGGTGTGTACGAGTCATGTGATACACTACGTCTGATTATAATAGGGTAGTCAATGTACTTAAACAAAATCTTCCGATACTATACCAGGACGATAAGCTTAGAGCCATCCTAAAGAATGGGTGTAATTTTGTGTCCAGAAAAGGACAAACCCTGGGGTCTATTCTTTCCCCGAGCTTATTCACCAGTGGTAATTCCCATACGAGAACTTGGCTGGACACTAGAGGATTTTTCCATTGTGGCACATCCCGATGCAATGTTTGCATTTATTCCAAATGTGCTGATCATTTTTTCTCTACTGATGAAGCATGCAAATATCCTATTAAGACGTTCATAAACTGTGACACAACTTTTGTGGTTTACATCATTGAGTGCACTAAATGTAAAGTCCTCTATGTAGGGTCTACCACTTGTAAATTGAAGACTAGGATAGCGGAACACCTAAGAGACAGTGCAAAGGATCTATCTTGTAACATGTCAGGTGCCTCCAGGCACTTTGCGAGTGTACATTCAGGGGAAACAAACACATTTCGTTTTTTGGGCATAGAAAAAATTTTCTCCCCAAAAAGAGGAGGTAACAAAAAGAGTGTCTTATTACAGAGAGAGGTCCTCTGGATCTTTAGGCTGGGTACACGCTTTCCAACCGGCCTAAATTTCAGAACGGACTTCTCATATTTCTATTAAATAGTTTCTAACATATCAGTAGTTATTTGTTATTTTAGTCATTTTAACTATTGGCATTCATTCTTTGTTTCACTCCGTACCCTGTAATCTGACCTTTTCTCGAAATGCTACTTTATAATCAAACCTTTTTCACTTCGGCATCTATGGATTTGGCAATGTCGTCATCTTTCTATAAAATTCTTTATATTCTTATGTTGAATCTTGTACGATGATAAAGTTCAATGCATTGCTTATTCGGGTATCGTGCATCTTACACGCCCCTTTGCTGATGTAATGTATCACATGACATAGCATATGATGCACACGCCCATTCATTGACGTAGTGTATCACATGACTCGTACACACCCCCAGGCTGTGATTGGTGGTTGTTTCGATTAAATTGTTGAGATGATGTATTGTTTGTATGCCATGACTAAGGGCACGAGCTGCCCGAAACGCGTCGGCTGTTACCTACCTACCACACCATGTTTTTAATTCTACTGGAATAAAGATTACGTTTTTATGGAGGTGCCGCGATAAGTCTTTCTTTTCAAGATCTAATTCCCACGTTTGGGTCCCAGCGGATATCGCGTCTTGCACTCCTGGTGTGCTGGATCCACACATGCAACTTTACCCCACAGTGCCGGAATCTCAAGACTGCCAGGAAGGGTGAGCCGCACGTACTTTTTTCATACTTTTGCTACATTATTCCAGAGGTCCTGCCTACCCTGCTTCCCTACCTTGGCTGCCACTGCGGGCCTAGTCGCACCCGTGGAACGACCTGGTGGCTTCCCGCCGCAGCAAGACATCCCGCTTTGCGACGGGCTCTGGTGAAGATCAGGGGCCACTTAGATTCTGGTCCCGGGTTGCGGCTAGTACTTACCAGAGAAGTAAGAAAGTGGTTAAGGAGGTTGTTATCTTATACTCACCTACTCCTTTCACCTGTGATGACAACCATCAGAGGCTTTAATTTTAGCAAATTTTCATACTTATTGGTTTGAAGAGCACATGTATCATAAGTCCGGCTTTGTCCATCTGTTTTTTGGACTTTTCTTGGCTTTTCTGCTGGGCTGATGCAACTTAGCAGTTTTTCCTTATTGATACATGTGGTGTTTGGTCTTTAGCAAATTTGCGACTTTTTAAACCGAAACTCTCAAAAAGTCTTCAAATCAGCTCTAAGCTAATTGCTACACCTGGTCAGGGGCAGCTGTAGATTTTCACCAAATTATCATTTTTTCCAACTTTTTAAGGAACCACCTCTCTAACACAAGTATATAAAACATTTCTATAAAGTAAACCCCGATGTTGAGAGGGATTAAAGTTAAATTAACTTTTTACGCTTTGATGTACTAAAGGGTCTTTGATCTTGTCAGCTTCAGTATCTATAGTTATTTTTCTCTCCATAATTTTAAAATTTCTTTACTTTGTTATCTTTTTTACATAAAGGTTTAGATCCACAAACAAATCAAATTCATCTGTGTTCTTATTTGGGCAAAACCTTTCGTCAAAAGTGATCTTACATCTTCATGCATTAAATCTATTGGTTTTGGTATCTCTCCATGATTTAATTTTTTCCTTCTCCTGGCTTATTTTCTTTTTTTTTGTCCTGCTTCTTTTTGGGTCTGAAACTCAAAATGTTGAAAAATCTACACAATCCTTTTCGCTAAACTTCCTAACAACCTTCGATAAAGGTAATGGGGAAATTTCCATATTACATTGGGACTAGAAATGGGCGAATTTTTTAAAATTCGTTTCAATCCGATCCGCCGAATTTTTGGAAAAAATTTGATTCATCCTGAATCGAATCATCACGAATCACGTTAAAAAACAGCTACTTTCTAGCTGCAGAGAGCCTCTAGGGTGTTGTAGAACATTGTGCCATGCTTGAATATGCATAGGGAGCGTGGTTTGGTCTTCAAACAATGCTGTGTTTTAGTATGACATGCACATGACAGCCGCCGCTCTTAGAATCACTTCACTCTTCAATTCCATGGGCACTTACAGAGGACAACTTCACCAAATAAGCAAAGTGGGAACGCAGCCTGACAAGGTAACGTCTGTGCCAGCTCGAAAGGAGCTGAGGGCCAAGATCCCACTATAATATCACAGAATGCACTCTTTTTACACTGACATCAGATGATTCCATAGATTACGACAGAACCTGTTCTGTTAATCATGGATACATGTAGAAACCCCCAAAAGAGTGCAGAGGGTGTAGGCAATAATTCTGCATTGACGTCACTGATCATTTTGCCCTTCCTTTCATCCATCAGTGTCCTCTTTCAATCGGTCAATAATCCATCAACAGTATTGCTAAAGCCAAAAACAAACAGGAGTTGATCCAAAACAGAGATGACCAGTAAATGGAATATTTGCATGTCCTATGTGTTCTGTATCCACTTCTGCTTTTGGCTATCAATCCTGAGGCTTTTCACCCTTCTGACAGATGAAATGACGGGGAAAACCAAACATAGTGGCATAGAGCGGTGGAGGGTGAAAACAGCATCATGGAAATCACAGGGTGTTCCAGGGAGACATCGGTCAGTCGGCAGCAGCATGATTAGGCCACAGAGTGGCACAATGACAGAGCATGTAGGCGGCGGTGGCAGCAGCAGGAGGCCACAAAGTGGCACAATGATAGAGTGTGGAGGTGGCATCAGCAGGAGCCCACAGGTGGCAGCATCATGGTGGCAGCAACATGGAAAGCTACAGAGTGGCACAATGATAGAACATGAAGGTGGCAGCAGCAAGAGCCCACAGCAGAGGAGGCCACATTGTGGCACAATGTCGAAGTTTGAAATGAATTTGAAGTTGAAATTTTCTATTTAAATTTGAATTTGAAGAATAGAGATGCCACATGCATCCTACATTACACTTTTCCTGAAAATATCAGGTCTTTGCCAAAAAAGAACTGCAACGTTGAGTGTGGAGGTGGTGGCAGCAGCAGCAGGAGCCCACAGAGGCCACAGCAGAGGAGGCCACATTGTGGCACAATGAGAAAGTTTGAAATTAATTTGAAGTTGAAATTTTCCATAGTGTGGAGGTGAAGTCAGCAGCAGCAGGAGCCCACAGAGTGGCACAATGTTATAGTGTGGAGGTGGCATCAGCAGAAGGAGCCCAAAGAGTGGCACAATGATATAGTGTGGAGGGGGCGTCAGCAGCAGCAGGAGCCCACAGAGTGGCACAATGATATTGTTGAGCTGGCAGAAAATTCCAGTCCCTGGTAAAGATGGTAGGAGGCAGATGGAGCAACTGGCAGCAGATGTGTGGCATCAGGCGGGTGGCAGCATCAGAATAGTGGCTGAGGCAGGTAGTTAGAACCCAGACTCATTTCTGAAAGTTTGGGGAAGGCGTTATGGCTGATCTAATCTAATGCATAAGGCATTGGTGAGTTGAAATCCTGGGCGATCCAAGCCTCATTCATCTTGACAAAGGTCAGTCTCTCCACATTACGGGTGGACAAGCAGGTTCTCCTTGGGGTAACGATGGCGCCAGCCACACTGAACAACCGCTCTGATGCCACACTACTGGCCGGGCAGGACAGCTTCTCTACTGCAAACTCTGCAAGTTGCGGCCACGCATCAAGTTTGGCTGCCCGGTAGTCCATGGGATCCTCTACCTGAGGTGGTAAAGTGCTGTCCAAGTAGGCCACCAGCTGCTGGTGCAGGGTCTGCTCCATGTCCTGCTGCTGCTGGTGGTGGCTACCCTCCTCACTAGGCGGGTAAGGGAAGCTGCAGACTTAAGCTGCTACTGCTCCTCCCCCCCCCCATCTCCCCACAGCAGCCGTGGCAGTAGTACTTGAGCCATGACTGCCAGGAATCCCCCAGTCAGACCTGACAGAGGATGGACAATGGCGCACATAGGCAGCGGCCAACTGTGTGCACAGTATTTCTCTATAGTATGCCAGTTGTTCTTCCCTCTCAGCAGCTGGAAAAAAGTCACCCATTTTTGACCGGTAGCGAGGGTCCAAGAGGGTGGAGAGCCAAAAGTCATCCCTTTGCCGAATGTTGACTATTCGTCTGTCACTAGTCAGGCAAAGCAGCATGCTGCGGGCAATCTGCGCAAGTGACTCTGACGGACTCCCAGCCTCCATCTCCACTGTATACTGCCATGGAGCTTCTGGGTCATCTGTCTTGTCTTCTACCTCCTCCGGATGGTCCTGCTTCTCCTCTCTTGTCACCTGAGTGGAAAAACCACTGATTTCACCAGACTCTGCTTGTGCTCCAATGTTCTCCTCCTCCTCCAGTACAGCCCCCACCGGACTCATGTGGCCTTTCATCCCACAGTCCTGGACTGACGTTATTCATCCCGACTGACAAATAAAGGGCCTTAGCAAACGGCAGGTGTCACGCATGAGCTGCCAGTGGTTGACATCAAAGTTACACTGAAGAGTACTCCGTTCTGTTGGCATCATCAAAAAAACATTAATGGCTTTTCTCTTTTCATATAGGTGGTCTGAAGGCTGGAATTCCAACGGGTGGAAACATCGCATATCAGACTATGTTAGGGTAGGCCGTTCTGATGCTGCAACTCGAAGAGGGTGTGCTTGGCTTTGTGAGAATGACTGAAGTGCATGCACAGTTTCCTGGCCATTTTTAGAATGTCTTTCAGATGGGTGGAAAACTTGAGGAACCTGTTGACAACCAGATTGAACACGTGCACCATGCAGGGTACATGGGCCATCCCTCCTTGGTGCAGCGTGGACGCCATGTTCCTCCCATTGTCTGTCACCATGGTTCCGATTGTTAGTTGTCATGGAGAAAGCCACAAATTGGTTTCTTCTTGCATGACGCGGAGCAGTTCCTCCCCTGTGTGACTTTGTTTGCCCAGGCAAACCAGGTGTAGAACTGCGTGACACCGCTGTGCCCTGCACATGTGGTATGATGGAGCGGTTCTTAGACTTGTGGAGGTTGAGGTGGTGGTGGAGAAGGAGGAGGCCGACACTGGCACTGGAACAGCAGTTTGACAATGTGGAGGAGAAAGCGGCGTCTCTTGTTCAAGTTGTTGGTGTGGCTGGGCGGGAGGCAGATTCAGCCAGTGGGCTGTAAAGGACCTGTACTGGCCCTGAACGTAGTTACAGTTCCACATGTCTGCGCTGCCATGCACCTTGGAAGAAACTGATAAGCTAAAGGACTGGCCCACCTTCTGTTCTACATATTGGTGCAGGGCTGGCGGTGCCTTTGTGGAAAAAAAATTGCGGCTGGGAACTCTCCACCTCGGTTCGGCACAAGCCATTAGTTCTCTGCAGTACCAACAACATGGACAAGAGCACAGTCAGCTTCTGTACCTTAGGATACAGTCGTCTCTTTGTAATCACCTCTTTTAAAACCTGCTGTCACCATGCATAGCGAGGAGCAGGAGCATCTGGACCGGTAGATGATTTCAAAGACAAACAGCTAGGGCATAGGTGCTGGAGCCTTGACTGGCTGAAATGGCATGTGTGCCCCTAGGTGCTGCGGCGGCAGGATGGACCTCCACATCTGTTCCACGTTTCTCCAAGGCCATTGGATGGTGACACTGCATGTGTTGACGCAGAACCATGGTGCCAACGTTAGCTCCCTGGCCACGATTCACTTTCTGCCTGTAGATTCTACATATACACACACTCGGCTCTTCTGGTGTCTTAACAAAAAACTGCCACACTGCCGAGGTGGTGATTTTACTGCCAACACTCTGACTACTGATGCTGTTGCTTTGCTGAGCCCCTGTACCACTGCTTACTTGCACCTCTGAAGCAGGGTTTGTACCCCGCGTCTGTTTGGTTCCCGTCCTCACACTACTGTCACCCTGCTGACTCACGGCCACAGTAGCGACTCGCTGCCTGCTCCGAAAGCTGACACCCTCTTGTCCTTATGATGATGACTAGAGATGGGCAAATTGATTCGAACTAAGGGGAATTCGATACGAATTTCCCGAATTTTACGCTGATTTGTGGTAACAAAGTTTTTCTTTTTCCTCTTGTTTTAGCTAAATGGGCACGAGCACAACATGTTGCATGGGTCAGAGAACTCTGGGAAGTGTCTAGCGTCTAGCTGCTGTTAGTGTACTGTGCTGTAGTGATTTCTGCTCCAATCCCAGGGTGTGCGCGGCGGTGTGTTGATCATCCAATTCCTAAATATAACATCTGGCAACCCCAGCCAAGAGTCCGTGGGTTCGTCAGATACAATAATTAGTTGGCATGCTGTCCTCAACCAGCCTCTGTCCTGTTCATTTCCCTCAGTCAGAGAGCTACCAGGTGATCTGAGCTCAGCGCCACTATTCAGCGAGGACGAAGTGTTTGAGGACAGTCAGCAGCTGCTTGGCAGTGAAGAGATGGGGCAGACATCCTCTGTTTCGTGCAGTAGGCAGGCTGTACATACTGACGCCATTGAGGAGGGTGGCAGTGACATGGAAAAGCAAATTGACAATGATGTAGCCGATCGCACTTGGGAGCCAGGTGTAGCAAGGGATTCATCATCGTTGGGCGAAGAGAGTGTCAGCTTGCACATCAAGCAGCGGAGCAGGCAGCATGTCGCTACTGTGGCTGTGAGTCAGCAGGGTGGCAGCAGTGTGAGCACAGGAGCCAAAGGGCCGTGGGGTACAAACCCTGCTTCGGAGGTCCAAGAGCAGTGGTACAGGGGCTCAGTGAGGCAACGGTGTTAGTACTCACTCAGCGCAGAGTGTTGGCAGTAAAATCACCACCGCGGTGGTGTGGCAGTTTTTTGATAAGACGTTAGAGGAGCCAAGCGTGTGTATATGTAGAATCTGCGGGCAGAAAGTGAAGCGTGGCCAGGGAGCTAACGTTGGCACCACGGCCCCACGTCAACACATGCAGCGTCACTATCCAATGGCCTGGGAGAAACGGGGAACAGATGTGGAGGTCCATCCTGCCGCCGCAGCAGTAGCACCTAGGGGCACACATGCCATTTCAGCCAGTCAAGGCTCCAGCACCTCTGCCAAAGGGAGCTGTTTGTCTTTGACTTCATCTCCCGGTCCAGAAGCTCCTGCTCCTCGCTATGCATGGCGCCAGCAGTCGTTAAAAGAGGCGATTACAAAGAGACGACTGTATGCGTCCAGCCATCCTAAGGTGCAGTGGCAGCCCTTTACCAATATGACAACAGAAGGTGGGCCAGTTCTTGAGCTTATCAGTTTCTTTCAAGGTGCGCAGCAGCGCAGATGTGTGGAGCTGTAACTACGATCAGGGCCAGTACATGTCCTTTACAGCCCACTGGGTGAATATGCTTCCCGCCCAGCCACATCAACAACTTGAACAAGAGACGCCGCTTTCTCCTCCACGTTGTCAAAATGCTGCTCATGCACCAGTGTCCGCCTCCTCCTCCTCCTTCTCCACCACCACCTCAGCCTCCACAATCTAAGTGCTGCTCCATCATACCACATGTGCAGGGCACACCTGGGCGAACAAAGTCACACAGGGGAGGAACTGCTCCGCGTCATGCAAAAATAAAGCAATGTGTGGTTTTCTCCGCGACAACTAAAAATCGGGAGCATGGTGACAGACAATGGGAGGAACATGGTGTCCGCGCTGCACCGAGGAGGGATGGTCCATGCACCCTGCATGGCGCACGTGTGCAATGTTTCCACCCGTTGGAATTCCAGCCTCCATATGTTAGACCGCCTGTATGAACAAAGAAAAGCCATTAATGATTTTTTGATGATGCAAGCAGACCGGAGTACTCCCCTGTGTAACTTTGATGTGAGCCACTGGCAGCTCGTGCATGACACCTGCCATCTTCTCAGGACTGCAGGATGAATAACATCATTCCACTGCTTCATGTCCTGGAACTCATGCTGCAAAATTTGTCTGATCAGGGCACTGTCACGGGTGCTCCCGCGATCCCTGTCTCGGATTGTGGGCGCATCCGTGCTCACCCGCGTGTCCCCGC
>WNYA01000411.1:0-65000 GCA_019512145.1 Engystomops pustulosus
TCTCTGCGCTCCGGGCTCTCGCCTCCCGGCACTCTTCTCTGCGCTCCGGGCTCTCGCCTCCCGGCACTCTTCTCTGCGCTCCTACATCCCTTTTTACTGCTAACTTATGACTCTTTCACTGCAGGGCATTCAGGAAAGGAAGAACCTTTCCGCTCCGCTGCTGCCTAAGGAGGATCCTGTAATTAGCTCCCTGTCCCAGAAGCTGGGGAAGAACGTGGATGACATTGGTCACAGAATACATGAGGCCCTTGTGAAGGTACAGTAGATAAGTGTAAATTAGTTCCTACACTTCACCAGTGTTTTCCTGTCTTTGGCTCTCTGGTTGTCTGGGCATGCTGGGAGATGTAGTTGCCTAGCAGTGGTAGAATCACACTGCACAGTATTAGAGTAACCTCACAGTATTATACCGGTCAGTCATTAGTGTCAGAGGCGTGGTGGAAAGGATGAGAGAAATCACTATTCACTGTCCGTCTTGCAGAATACAACTTCCTGGGTCCTGTATAATATGGCGTCTTTCTACTGGAGAATAAAGAATGAGCCGTATCACGTGGTAGAATGTGCCATGAGAGCGCTGCACTTCTCTTCAAGGTAACGTCCATTAGAATCATCATCACCTGTGTTATAAAACGCTGTAGTAATTCTTCTCACTGTGTTTCTGAAGATCAATGATGTTCCTGCGTCTGATCCTTAAGGCTGTTTCACATTACTCCGTGATTACGGACTGATCACTATGATCGCGGTTAAACTCTGTGCATTATATTGAGTGTTTTTATTTTCCTGATATACAGCAGAGCCGAATGTTGGGGAAATAAGACCTCAGTGCATCATATATCAATATAATGCAGAGAGTTCAATCTCCAGCATAGTGATCAGTCCATGTCATCTACCCTTAAACACAGATTGATCCCGGAGTAATGTGAAACAGCCTTTAGAGGATGTTTCTACCCTACAGGCATAACAAAGATATTGCACTTCTGAACATGGCGAATGTTATGCACCGTGCACATTTCTCTGCCGATGCTGCTATTCTGGTTCATGCTGCACTCGATGTGTCTCCGGGGCTGGATGTGTCTACGGACTCCTTGGTTAGCCACTACACCCTGGGGAACATATATGCAGTGAGTATTTTTTGAATGATCGACTTTTTATGGCTGTCATCAAGGATACTTCTTCTGATGCAACACCTTTCTACAACATTGTGTCGGAAGAAGTTTGCAGGACTTAGTGCAGGGGCTGGGAACTAACGCCAAGGATCAGAAAAGATCCGATCCTGGGTGATTATACCCTTAGACATCGCGGTCGAACATGGACCAGGATGCCAGGGGGTGCCGAGGGAGCGAGTTCTCTCTGCCAATCATAAGCAACCCACTGCAACGATTGTGGGGTGTCCCATACACCTATAATACACTGCAAAGTAGTGCATTATACAAGTGATCAAATGATCTCATGTAAGTGTCCACTTGTGGGACAAAGTAGTATAAAATATTTTTTAAAAACTCTAGAGGAATGCTAAAAAGCACCAACAAACTGAAATTGCCTGCCCCTTTAAAAAAAAAAAAATATGGAAAATCGCACATATTTTATACCTCCTCGCCCCCCCAAACTACAAAACTATAGTAGAAATTAACCGGTACGACAAATACAATGCCCAGTTTGAGATTTTTTAAGTCTCCATCCCACACACAAAATTATATCTACTGCCATTAAATAATGCTATGAATTCCCCCCCCCCCCCCAAAAGTGTTTACGAATAAAATCTTCAAGTCTTTTTGCAAAAACGCAGCCCTCACACGGATAAATTGACAAAAAATCTAAATGGTTATGGTGCCTGGAAGGTGGCGGTGTTCTCATTAGGGTGATGCGACACGTTAGTGTTTTGATTCCGTTTTGTAACATAATCAAAAGGCACTGGGTCGGCCTGCAGCCGATCGCATATGCGTTTGTATGGAAGCAACATGCGATCGGCAATCAACGACTTGTGTCTCACATTTTGGCTGATTGCCAATTGCATGCGTTACTAAACGGAATCAAAACGCTAACGTGTGGCATCACCCATACAGCAAAAAATTTTGAATATCCTATTGTCACTGGGGCAAAAAAATATTTTTGATTTGTATCCACAATGATAAAATATACAGTTGCAACTTGCATACAAATTCAACTTAAGTACAAACCTAAAGAACCGATCCGGTACGTAACCTGGGGGCTGCCTGTATACAGCACAGGAATGGGTTAATAAAAGTTCTACAGTAGAATGTTTGAAACCCAAAATTGTGCTATTTAAAATCTACATTTTGTCCTGAAAAATAGACCCCAATACAACTTTAGTGACCGCTTGGCATTGACGGAAAAAACATGAAGAGTGCAGATATGAGGGGTGAAGGGGACGTCTGGTGCAGAAAAAATTTGCAAAATTGTAGCCCTTACTGCCGGATGACAGAATTTAGCAGCTGGATATTGTTTTGCTGTAGATGTTGGGGGAATACAATCACTCCGTCTTGTGCTATGACCGGGTCCTGGAGTCACGACCTTTCTTCTACGAGGCTGATAAAAGGAAGAAGGCCGTGTTATGTCAGCAGAAGCTGGAGCAGAAGCTGGAGGCGCAGCACAGGTGAGCGTCTGCCCGGGGGGTAGGGGGCGCCGCTGTCTATATAATGCAATGCTACATGGACTGTTCTTGTATCAGATCCCTCCAGAGGACACTGAACGAGCTGAAGGAATATCAGAAGCAGCACGACCATTACCTGAGGCAGCAGGAGGTTCTGGAGAAGCATAAGCTGATCCAGGAGGAGCAGATTCTCCGCAACATCATCCACGAGACACAAATGGCGAAGGAGGCGCAGCTAGGTAAGGCCGCACGGCTGGAGACCCGGTCCTATCCCAAGATCAGTCATCAAAAGACAGTGGTTGGTCGGAAGGGCTCCCAGAATAAAGCAAGGTGCCCCCGTGGTCTGTTATGTGCGGCCTCTGTATCATCGTTGGAGTGAGCTCCGCTCACATGCTGATGATGGTAGAAGAGGAGGCTGGAATATCACTTGCTCAATCATTTGCGGCAAGGGCTGCCTTCTCACTCCTGGGGTCGTAGGCAATACAGCCATGTGTTTGACCCCATAGAAAGACATGGGGGTCATGTGCTAGCCATCGAAACAACACTTCCGGGTACATGTATCTCATGAACTGATGGCATATGCTTGCAATTTATGATGTTGGCGGTCCTACACCTGGGACTTTCAGATAAAGGGCACACGGCACTATTCCTGTTGTCCTGACTAGGGCTGTGCTGCAGTCACCTACCCGATGAGGTGGCCATGGGATATGCTGTGCTGCACTAGTGTGCTGTCCCTTTATTCTCTGGTTAGATGACAATCTTAGAGATCAGGCCCCACTGGCCATACAGTGATGGCATCTTATAGTAAGTACCAAATATCCCTGGCCCGGTGACCATCGAGGTGACATGCTCTATATTTATATAAGCCGCTTCTACATGGGCTCCACTAAAATTGTCAAAATCTCTCACACAGAGATCAACAGCGGAGTTTGATGCAGATTTTCTTCTAATGACTATTGTTTCTTCATTGTCTTAGGAAACCATCAGATTTGTCAGATCAGCAGCCGTAAGCACAATCTGCACTGCCCTTGGGACTTACCTGTGCGCTACCACCGGGGGGACATCTTTGAGAATGTGGAACTTGTGTTGGTAAGTTGGGGCGGGGATTCTAGAACAAGGGGTTACATTTGTCTCAGAGAAGTCTCTTAGATGCCACCACATTCTGTCGGTCTGTCCTGCGCTCAGTCGCTTCTCTCTTTCCAGTTTGGGGATGATACTTCCTCGGCACAGATGACCTCTGTTAATCTAGAGCTCCAGGCAAATCAGAGTATTCTGCTGCAGCGCCCCCCGGTGTCGAGATCTGCAATAAAAGTTTGGGGTTCGGATGCATCCCTGTATCACGTAAGTTGCAGTTCTCTTTGTGTAGTTGGATCTCACTTTTTCTGTCCTGTTCACTTGTATTAAGTGTAAAAATTCTAATTGGTTTCCAATTTTTTTTTCTGCAGCAAGAAACTGATCATCTGTGGCCCAAGAAGGAAGATTGTGCCAAAAGGTTTCCCACGGTGCCTCCACCTGAAGAGCTTCCAACATACTACCTACCTCCCGGACAGCCCGGGCTGAGGTGAGCCGCAACAGACTAGGAAAGACTTTAACCCCTTACCGCTCCGGTTGCGGGGGTTGTATGAAGAGGGCTGAGCCCTCTTCATACACAGATGGGGTTTGTTGCATAATAACCGCGGCTATTAACCCGCCCTATGCCGCCCTCAAAGCTGTGGCGCCTCCATCTTGGATCGGATTGTCGCTCCCTCGAGCATCATCGAGGGGTGGCGATTGGTTCCCATGACGGCATTGGGACTTTGTCAGACCCGAGGCTGTCTGGTTTATGAAGATTCGTTACAATGAGCCAGTGGCTCATTGTCATGAATACTGTGCAAAAATGCCATATAATGCAATACAGTAGTATTGTAGGATATGGTAGGAATGATCAGACCGTCTAGGGTTAATGTACCCTAGAGGGTCTAAAAAGTATTTAAAAAAACCTAAAAGTTCAAATCACCCCCCTTTCCCTAGAACTGATATAAAACGTAATAAACTGCAAAAATCGGACACAGTAGGTATTGCCACGTTCCAAAATGCCCGATCTATCAAAATACAAAAATGGTTATTGCCGGCATTGAACCACTTAACGGAAAAAAAGCGAGAAACGAAAAAAAACCTTGTGTCCTTATGGACCTTAAAGGAATTGGCCCAAGTGTTAATGTTGTTTACTATCAACAATATAGGAAAAAAACATGCTGATCAAAGGGAGCCCCACCGACCACAAGAAAATGGGGCCCATTACCATTTGTATTGTTTTCAGGCCGAACATCCCCACTGACGCACAGAAACCACCATGGAACCGTTCAGAGTTTGAAAGCATCAAGTACAGAGGTTTTTTTCGATAGATAGATGGAAAGATGTTTCTTGTGACATATTAGAGATAATAATATCATCTTTCAGATTCCATTAGGATTGTAGTTCTGTCATCTACAGAATCAGAGATTCGGGCCGTTAAAATATGGTTGGAAATTTTATCTGCAGATAAAAATCTTATTCCTGCCTGTATATTATTATCTTATCTTTATAGTTTCCATAGAACCTAAGATAGACACTTATCCAGCAGCCTCAAAACTTGACTCCGCTGAGGGGATTGTAGAAAGGACATTTCTTCCCCCTACCCAAACAAAAAATACCAACATAAGTATACAGGACCAAAACCGTAATAAAAAAAACCGTTGGAAAAACGATTAAAAAAACATTTAAAATAATTAAAAAAAAAAAAAAAAAAAAGCTTTATTAGAGATATAATGCTCCACCTACCATCCAGGAAAAAAATAGTAAAGCGTAAATACTGACACTAATTGTATTTATTATGCAGCAGAAAGTACTGTATGTTGTTTATATATTAAAACTAAATAAAAAGTGGGTTTTTTTTGGGGGGGGTGGGGCAATAAAAGTTTTAACCCCAGATAAAATTTTTAAAAAGTGGGAATAAAACAACAAAAAAAAAACGTATACCGTATTCAATATACAATAATTAATACAATATAAATCTTTATTAATCCATTTTGAAGGAGATCAAAATGGACATTAAAAACAAACATTAAAATCCACAAAAACAGACAGCATGGTGGTGGTCAATCCATGGTATACAGTACCAAGTATCCAAATACAGGCGGTCCCCTACTTAAGGACACCCGACTTACAGACAACCCATAGTTACAGACGGACCCCTCTGCCCACTGTGACCTCTGGTGAAGCTCTCTGGATGCTTTAAAATAGTCCCAGATTGCAATAATCAGCTTAAAATTGTCTGCAATGAAGCTTTATTGATAATTCTTGGTCCTATTACAGCAAAAAAATTTGAAACTCCAATTGTCACTGGGGCAAAAAAAAAAATTGTCGGGAACTACAATGATAAAATATACAGTTTCGACTTACATACAAATTCAACTTAAGAACAAACCTACAGTCCCTATCTTGTATGTAACCCGGGGACTGCCTGTATATACACATGTGACCATGTAAATAAATACCAGATAGGGCTGTGCAAAGTGTGCTATTATAATATCTACCTAACCAGGTATTACCACAAGTGCCATATACCTTGCTATCGTTAAATAAGCCCCAGACCACCACCACAGCACCCCAAAGGGGGTATTTAATGTCTGGTGATTGTCCATTATTAGGCTATCCTAGATAGTGTCACAGATATAGAATGAATGGGCAGCGCTATGCATATCCAGTTTGTCATTCTATTTAAACCCTTGGAATTATTCCCCTGTTCTGATTGGTGATGGTCCCTACGGTAAAACCCCCAGTCATCAGCGTGTTATTTCCTATACTACAATAGGGGATGACATTAAAACTTTGACCAAACCCTTTGACTTCGGAATACATCGGTCATACATCGCTTAGCACGGTCTGCGTTGCTTCTGCACCATATACGTCACCGAGGTGCTATAAATGGTGCTGGTCACTTACACTACAGGTCCCTATGCACCTCCTAATGTTAATAGGTCACCATGTAAGAAGGGGTTGTGCTGCTCTGAATAGGCGGGGGGGATCCATAGTGGGGGGATATACTTCTATGACTGGATTGAATACAAATTCAGTAATAAAGTATTTCTCCATTAGGAGTTTTGGACACATAAATGTAACAGATTTGTCCCTTTATCGCCCCAGTGTCAGCCCGGCCGTCCTGAAGCAGATGGATACAGACCCTGAGCTGCATACACCAGACTGCACCTCTGTTCCAGAAAAGCGCAAGAACGAGACTCTTCAGAGGCTGCTAATGGAGGTGGAGGGGAGGCTGGACCTGCAGCAGCTGCAGCCGGACAGGCATGCTCAGCAGGTACACGCACACCTGTCTGTCACATTGCTGTGTGCACAACCTATACCATAGCGCCAGTGCTGTATCTCATCATCTGGGTTATTGTATTGTCCCCAGGCCCTGCAGACGCTCATCAATGACCTCAGTATCTCGGAAGAGGAGCTGAAGCTTTCCTTGTATCACACTTTAGCTCAGGTCTGTAATACAATATCTCTGTATGAGAGGAGAATAATCCTTCACGTGATTCACATGAGGTTTATGTAACGCGTCCGTTCTCTTTCAGCCTTCCGGGCCGGTGTGGTCCGTCCTGAATGAGGCGGCTCTGTATTGGCGAGCCATAGGGAACTGTACACAAGCCATCGCTTGTCTGCGCAGGGCATTGAATGTGGCTCCGGCTTCACATCAGCATATTCCACTGGTGAACCTGGCGAATGTGCTGCTGCACCACGGCCTTTATATGGAAGCTAGTAAATTACTAATACAAGCCCGGACCCTGGATCCCTCTGAGGTGAGTGCTGGAGGTTGTTACTGGATACATGGACTCACACCGTTTTCGCTGCAGTTTGGATCTGCTCCTTGTTGCGAAAACGGATGTTCATATTTCATCCTTTTATGATGTTTCTATAGAATATGTCATAAATATCTGATATGTGCAGGTCCCTTCTCTACTTGATATATTTTTGGTGCTTCCATTGACTCAAACTGGCAGAACACAGTCCATTTAACTTCTGCTCCACTCAATAAACCTTAGTTCTCATGATATAGGGGAGACCCGCACCTAGGATAGATGTGACTTATCCTATAGATATGTCCGAAATACCCGAGATGCAACGGCATCTATAGGTAAGGCTGCTTTCACGCTGACGTATAGTCTCCCGGGCTGCGCACTAGCGAGGTGCATGGAACCCGGCCGTACATACACCACGTATCGATATGTAATCTGAAGAATAAAGCTGATAACATCACATATAAACTGCAGATGCAAAGGCGGTGACAGTCGGCAGCACAGAATGTATCACGTGTCTGCTCCAATCGCTCTTTTTTTATTTTTTTTTGTTTTTCATGTAATATAGAGATTTTTCTGCTTGAAAATTCTGCCACGTTTCATTCCTGTGCAAACACGTGGGATGCAGGAATTTGTACTAATCCCATCCAATGTGCCGAGATTGTAAATGGCTACATAAGGCCTCAGGGGGCAGGGCTTAGCGAAAAGATAAATACATACCGTATATACTCGAGTATAAGCCGACCCAAGTATAAGCCGAGGCCCCTAATTCTACCACGAAAACCTGGTAAAACCTTTTTTTTTTTTTTTTTTTACTCGAGTATAAGCCAAGTTTGGGTTTTCAGCACATTTTTTTTGTGCTGAAGAACTAGGCTTATACTTGAGTATATATGGTTATTTAGAAAATTAGATTTCATCTGCATATGACTCCTCTGGGGGCATTTGGTCCTGTGTTATAAAACACTATTAATGGGAAGTCCGGAATAACACCTATGGAAAGATGGAGGCCAACTGCAACTTACCAACCTGCTTGTGTGACATCTCAGCCATTCACCTATAATAATAGCAAATCTTTATATACGAAAACAACCACAAGGTCCGGCTTCGTACAACAGTCCAGAATAGCATGTAAAAACCGTCGTACTTTATTTCATGTTCTCATAAAAAAAAAAAAAAAGCGCCTGAACATACGGAGAACACAGCAGTAATGCCAACGCGTTTCGGAAAAACTCCTTCATCGTGGCATAGTGTGAGACATAGTCTTAAATAGTCCGCTATTGTGGTCATGTGACCACATTAACGAAACTAACTGTTAAAAACTTTCATGGATAACGTGTTTTATAAAAAAAAAATGTCACACATTGAATCTTAAAGGTGACAAGCTCATCAGAGGATTAAAGCGAATAATAGATATACAAAGAACAAACATACGGACACATTATATCTGATAAATCATATCATGTCTTTTGTTAAGACCTTGAGGGAACCTAGAACCTAACCTAAAAATCCAGTAACTTTCCCTATTCGTTAACGTATTTTTTCGGACTATAAGGCGTACAAAAAATCCTCAGAAATCAAAGGTGCGCCTTATAGTCCGGTGCGCCTTATATATGAACCGTACTTACAGACAACAGCTGCCTTGCACTGTGCACAGGTCTGCCACCTGCTGGTCATTCATCCTTATAATCAGATGCGCCTTATAGTCCACTGCGCCCTATATATGAACCTAGACATTTTAGCAGGCATTTATTGATGGTGCCCCTTATAGGCATTTATTGATGGTGCGCCTTATATATGAACCGTACTTAGACAACAGCTGCCTTGAGCTGTGCACAGGTCTGCCACCTGCTGGTCATTCATCCTTATATTCAGGTGCGCCTTATATATGAACCTAGACATTTTAGCAGGCATTTATTAATGGTGCGCCTTATAGTCCGAAAAAATACTGTAATTTGCATTTATAGTCACCGCAATTCTATGGCAATTCTTGTCATTGCCATAGAGCCGCACTGCATCTCAAGCACAACAGGGGGTACAATGCACCCCCTGTTCTCAAGATGAATCGCTGAGGCCCCCACTGATGAGCAAGTTGGGCCCTATCCTCTGCATAGGACCTAACTTGCTATGACTGGAGAATCCCTTTAAGTGGCTGTGTCTACAAGGATCAGGGAGCCTAGGCAAGTAGGAACACCCCTTTCATGTTTGTATATGTGACGTGTTGTGTTTTGTGTCCAGCCTGTGACGCTGCTGAGCCTGGGTAACGCTTACCTGTCCCTCAAGAACCTGTCGGGTGCACTACAAGTCTTCCGCGCTGCTTTGGACCTAAAGAGAAGATGCCCGGAGTGTAGGGACAGCCTCCAAATGATCCGCTGCCTCCAGCTCTACCCACTACTGTACAACGCCACGTCCTCTGTGTGCAGCGGTAAGTGTACAGCCTGGCCTCCGCTCACAGTCACCTCACCCCCCATGTCCATGCAATAAATGCTTCCAAATTACATCACTTCTGCTTTTATGACTTCAGAGGTTTTGCTAGTTTTATGCCTAGAATTTGTTGGTGGGTGCGTATAGTCTATAGGGACCATCTCCTATTGTGAGCGGTTGTTCAGCCTTTTGATATTATTGACTTACCTTTAGTGCAGAACATCAGATTTGGGGGTCCGGTACCTAAAACCCCTGCAGCCGCCCCAAGGAGCTGAGCTGCAGTACTCCCTCATGACCACTATACTGTGTGTGCGCCACCTGCTTCTGTGTAGTGCTGGTGGCTGCTTAGATCTCTAGGTATTAGACCACCACACCACTGAGGACAGGTAAGTAGTATCAGATCAGTGAGACACAGAAAGACTGCTCCATGTTGTATGTAGTGGTGATGCTGTGCTACTGCAGCTCGGCCTCCATTCATTATAATAGGAGGCTATCAGCAGCCACTTTACACATACAGAGCCCCCTGCTTCTGGCTCTCTTGGCTGTGTAGTTTTCCGATTGTCGGAGCCCTTACTGACCCATATTAATAACACGTTCTAATCAATATCAGATTCCTGAAAAACTAATTTAAATATGGGATATTTTACAGAAAGGGTTAATCATCAATAGATGAACTTGAATAAAACTCGTTAGGGTTCCTCCTGTTCTTGTTGGAGCGTCGATCTTCTCTATCCATTACTTTCTATGTGCCATAGATAACTCTCTTTATAATCTGTATACAGGGAGCTCCCCCTAGTGGTGGCTGCAGAAAGTCATTATGGCAGAAGCTTTCCGATTACTGTTGAACTTTGTACTGTTGGTGGTCCCTGACATTGTATAGTGATACATTTTTGGTACATTTTAAGGATTTATAAAGAGAAATAAAAATATATGGATTTCTTATCTCTTTATATTTTAACATTGGGACTTCTGGATCAGCCCTGGACCGTTGTTTTAGCTCCAAGAGGGTTAAAGTTAAGAGTGCAGCACTACACCCAAAGAGTTAACTATTTTAAGGATTTGCTGCCACTTTTTAGTTAGAATAACCCTTTAGATGCTCTTTAGTCACACAGACCTCGTCTGCAATGGCGACTTTTAGCTCGGACAAATGTGATTAAGGCCTGTGCACCCGGAGTTAGCTGTTCGGTCTTCTGCTGTCCCTCTTTTATTCCTCCCGAATCCTTTTTGGCAGTATTGTCTCCCTTCACAGCAATGATCGGATGTGGAATTTGTTGGCAGTATTGTCTCCCTTCACAGCAATGATCGGATGTGGAATTTGGGAAATGCCAAAAAAAAAAGGGTTTATTCATTAATTTCCCAGAGGAGTAACAGGAATGACAAAATACAGATTTCTTTAAAAATATGCTAGAAAAATAAGAATATTCCCATTGAGTACCCTCTATTTTCCGATTTATTAATACAGATACTTACCTGGAGTCTTCCTCGTTAGTCATTAGATTTACTTACCTTGACCTTTTGTACATATTATGTAAATATTGTTAATATTGTATATATCTTGTCTTGTCAGTTTTCTCATACCACTGATTTTCTGTATTATAGTGTTAAAGTATGATAAAGGCTGAATTGTAGCCGAAAACGTTTACACTTGCCGCAAATAAAAAAGCCTTCACTTTGTTGCATCAAAACTACTTGTGTGCCAGGATTTATTGCATACTATAACAGAAATGTAGACAGAATTACACTCTACCTCATCCCTGCTAAAATTCGAAGCGGGAGCATAGTACCTCCCTCACTATCAAGGCTACGACATGGACACAACAAATAAGGTCCTGCTCACTTGCTTCACAACTAATTTTCTTAATGTGAACATCTTAATTGGACATCACATCATGTCATGGACAGCCACCACATTTATGGCGCAAACAAACATCCTTAGGCTACATTCACACTTTCGTATGGGGGACGTATATATGACTGACCTATATATGCTGTAGGCGTATGGGCACACGACGCTGCACGGGAGCGGTATGGTGCCGCAAACATACACACACACATGTCCTATCTTTCCCCGAAATATGGCGCCTTGCGCCATATATCACCATGGAGAGGGGTGAGCAGCGCCGACGTGTGCACACCCGCCTCTGGCGCCGACGTGTGCCCGCCGTACTACGATACAGCAGTGTGAATATAGCCTTAGCAATGGCTTAGTCCCACGCATTGAATTGATAGTTTCTATATCTTCGATAGTAAAATAACATACAGAGTTGCATTACAGCTGCACACTATTGATTTTGTTAGAGTTTCTAGATACTAAAAGGAAGCTCTGCTCAGTTACATTCCACTCCCTGTAATGAAAACAGGCAACCATTCAGAGCTCAGCTTTCATTTTCCCACAGCTGTTTATAAAATAAAAGCTGAGCTCTGATTGGTGTCCATGGGCAACTAGAACAGATTTACCTCAGACACTGCTGATACATCTCCTCCTAATAATAGAGTTACCTTTGCAACTCAAAATGACTGGCCACAACAGCGTTGTACTAAAAAATAACAGCCACAATAGTGGTGGCTGAGGGGACTAGTCAGCCAGGTAGCGAAACACTTATAACAATATAATAGTTATAATAGTTTGTTCATGCTGCAGATTTGTGGTGCAGACAGAATTGTGGAGCATGTCAGTAATATATGTGGCACAAACTATGACTAAGCACTAACGCGCCCCTTCAGGTGCACATTTTCACTTGTCGGACACAGTGTAGCCGTGGCAGAAAATTGGCACAAACACTTTAATAAATGTGGGCCACTGTGTGCCAGTGTATGCAACTCTGTTGGGCGTGTAAACACTAAGTCATGAGATAAGGTGTTATTTAGTGTTCATACTTCAGTATGCACATACAGTGCTTAGGTCCCCACATTGGTGCCAGACTCTGCCCATTCACTTAAGAAAGTTGTGGGCCAAATGCTTATAAGAATCTTTACAGAAGTATTTTACTGTATAAATACAGTAAGATAACAAAGATTACTGTATAAATTTGGTTGGAGAACCAAGCATACCCCATAATTCACATTTGAGATTTGCTATTCAGCTCTATCGTAACTGTAGGTTGTATTGTGTTCTAGGGAGATCAATGGACTGTCATGCACACAGGTGGTTGAAACCCCCGGCATTCTGAACTTCTTCCGTATGGTATCTGAGCAGGATTTCATGAATCTTTGTTGAAAAAGCAATGAGTGTTTTACATAAGGGATTAACTGCTCAAAAAAATCTTTATATGAAAATGTTAAGAATATATTATACGTATAATATGCTATTGTACTTGTTTGTGTTTGGAAAAACAATTAACCCCTTCCCGACATTTGACGTACTATTACTGCATGGCGGGAGGTGCGTTCCCGCAATATGCAGTAATAGTACGTCAAACTTCTGGCCCCGGCTCCTGAATGGAGCCGGGGCCAGAAGCTGCGGGTGTCTGCTATATATTATAGCCGACACCCTCCTCTAACACCCGCGATCGGAGATTTCTCCGATCGCGGTGTTAACCCCTAACACGCCGCGGTTGCGCTGACCGCGGCGTGCTAGGGGCATTTAACTAGATTCGGACCCCCCCGCGGCGCTTACCGGGGGGGTCCCGCTCCTCTGATCGCAGCCCCGGGACTGCGCGATCTCCTTCCGGGGAGCCGGGTCCTGCCTCCTGGCAGGACCCGGCTGTGACACACTGAGCATGCGCAGCATGCTCAGTGTTTCACATAATACAGTGTAATACATCTGTATTACACTGTATTAGGTGAAGAATAGCTTGAACAAGTGATCAGTGGATCACTTGTTCAAGCTAACCTGTAAAAGTAAAGAAAAAAAGTTAAAAACACTGAATAAACACATTTTTTAATAAAAATAATGAATTAAATAGAGTTAAAGTCCCCTGAACACAAACATTCCCTATATACATCTAATAAAGTAAAAATACCTGAAAATCACCCAAACCCCCCACATATTTGGTATTGCCGCGTCCGTAACAATCTGTACAATAAGTTAGAAACATTATTGGACCCATACGGTGAACACCGTAAAAACAAAACCCGAAAAACTCGCCAAAAATATAAATTTTCATAAAATCCCTTCACAAAAATGTTCTAAAAAGTGATCAAAAAAAGTTATGTGCCCCAAAATGGTACCAATTGAAAGAACAACTCAACACGTAAAAAATAAGCCCTAAACTAGCTCTGTCAACCAAAAAATATTAAGGTTAAGTTCCCGAAAAGATGGCGATGCAGAAACAAATGAGATTTCCTCTATATTAGTTTTTCTCCAGTAAAATTGTAAAAATAAATGAAAAACTATATAAATGAGGTATCACCGTAATCGTAGTGATCTGTAGAATGAAAATATTATAGTATTTTTAGTGTATGGTGTACGACCCCCAAAATATACAAAAAAAAAGAAACCCCAAATTGACAATTTTCTTTTCCTCCATACATTAAAGAGTTAATGAAATCTCATCGAAAAGCTACAGATCCACTTAAATGAAGTATTTGTAAAGTGCATCTCATGTCGCAAAAAATAAGCCCTTATATGTCCAAATTGCCAAAAAAATAAAGATTGTATAGCCAATAAAAAGTGACCATGCATAATCTGCTCTGAATGGCACAGCTCCCCCCTCAATGCCCTGGCGTGTGCCCATACAGGAGGTTACCACCACATATGGGGTATTGTTATACGCGGGAGAGATTGGGGATCAAATTTTGAGGAGCGTTTTGGAATTTTATCCACTGAGAATTTGTACATTTTATGAAAAACACATTCATTTAGCCAAATAAAATGCAATTTCGAAATTGCATCCGATTTTGTTTTAACCCCTGTAAACCAATTAAAGGGTTAACAAACTTCATAAAAGTTGTTTTACGTACGTTGAGGGGTTTAGTTTCTATAATGGGGTAATTTATGGGGTTTTACTTTATTTAGGCCTCTCAAAGTGACTTGAAACCTGAGCAGGTCCCTCAATAGCAGGATTTTGCTTTTTTTATGAAAATGTGAAAAATTGCACCTAACGTTCAAAGCCCCATAACATCTTACAAAAATAAGAATATGCATAAAAAACCACGGAGGTATAAAGTAGACATTCGGTGAATGTTAGTTATTACGTTTTTTGGTGTTATGACTCATGTGTGGAAAAAGTAGAAAATTTAGAATTTTGAAAATTGCTAATTTTTCCAAATTTTCACCAAATATCTGATTTTCTCATAAATAAATGCAAAACATACCACCAAAATTTTTTAACTAACATGAAGTACAAAGTGTCACGAGAAAACAATTTCAAAATCACTTGGATATGTTAAAGCGTTCCAAAGTTATAACCATTTATAGTGACACAGGGCAGATTTGAAAAAATGGGCCGTGTCAGGAAGGTGAAAAGTGGCTTCAGCGTTAAGGGGTTAAAAAACATAAAAAAAAAAAAAGTACAGATATCCTACCGCTTAAATGTATTTTCCACCAGCATAAAACTAATGGCATCTTTGGTAATGGCAATCAATTTTTAGATCTATTGGGTTGTGACAGTCGAGATCCCCTCAGATCAGCTGCAACAGTATCTCATTCAAATCTATGAGATACCACTCCAGTACCCAAAACTTCTGTAAAAGTAACAGAGCCATTCTCTCAAAACAAAGCTGATCTGCAGGGGTACCAATTGTCAGATCCAGCGGATCAAGGTTGCAATCCCCCAGCTGAAAGATGGTTAATAAGCATATTTAGTGCAGTCTCTTGCAGCTTTTTACAGTTGAAACTGTAGAATTGGGTTATTGATTTCGATGACAATGGTCATCAATATCAGATCAATGGTTCTCTCTCTGTCACCAAAACAGAGAACAGAAGTAGGATTCCAGTTTTTGACAAAATTTGAGCAAGAAGTCTGTTGTGTAGCATGGCATAAAACAAAATAATACTTTACTTAATAATTTCAATATTTAAAATGATATTTAAAAAAAATTGTATCTAAAAGTGATTTAGTTTACATTTTTTTAAACTTATATTTTTCTAGCCTACAATTTAAAAACATTTGCCTGTCTATGAATAAAGCTGTTCACATACCTACCTACACAGACTATTTGTAGTTATAAATCTATAGTTTAGTTTTTGATGAAGATATATAAAAAATGAATCATAAAAAGTATCTGTGTAGTCTGTCACACAACAAGAGGAATAACAAAGCACTCCACAGTGCAAGGGGAGTTGCAGCAGAATTCTATATTCGAGGATAATCCAAGAATTTACTGAAAATCTGGCATCTCTTAGAGGGAGGATTTCTCTTTAATTTTCTTCTTCCTTGCAACCTTGTCAGCTTCTTCTGGCAATGACATGCCTCTGTTGTAGGTTGCTCTTTTTCTGATGTTCTTCTTCACCTTCTTATCAAAAACTGTTTTCTTACTTCTCTAGATGCTACTATTATGCTTCCTCAGGTGCTAATATAGTCTCACTGTAGCCAATATAGCCCCACAGTAGTCAATGTACTCTTAGTACCCCACACATAGCCAATACAGTAACAGAGCCCCATCAGTAGCCAATATAGTAACAGGGCTCCTACAGTAGCCAATATAGTAACAGGGTTCCTACAGTAGCCAACACATAAACAGTGCCTCCACAGTAGCCAATATATTAAAACGGTCATTACAGTAGCAAATATAGTAACATTGTCCTTACAGTAGCCAGCATAATACCAGGACCCACTCAAAGGGTAAGCAATGTAGTAACAGTACCCCGAGGATAGACAATATAGTCACATAGTTGTGTCCCTTAGTAGCCAATATAGCCATGGTGTCCTACATAGTCACAGTCCCTTACAATAGCCAATGGTCACCGAACCCCACAGTACCTAAAATGTACACTGCCTCCAGTAACCAGTATATATATTTTTTCTTTTCTCAAACTAAGCAGTCAGTAGTTACACTACTAGCATTTTTAATTTAGTAGACTAATAAAAGTGATGTTTTAGAAATACCTCATTTGTCCGGATATGGGTAATCTTGCGCTGCCTTTGGTGGTTGTATGTGAAAAAACAGTAACCAATATAGTCACAGTTTCCTTCAGTAGCCATCGGTTACAGTGGTCCACAATAGCCAATAGTAATGGTGCCCCACAGTATCCAAAAGGCACAGTGTCCCACAGTAGCTTAAAGTCTCATTATTTAACTGTCATTACTCCTAGTAGCCAACAGTAATAGAGCCCCAGATTGCCTAATAGTGACAGTGCCCACAGTAGCTAATAGCAACAGAGCCCCCAGTGATCAATAATAGTAATAGTAACAGTGCCAAAAAAAAGCAAGTACTAATAGAGCCCCCTTAGTCTCCACTGTTGGTACCTCCATCATTGTTTCTATATTTTCCCGATTGACACCACAATGACATCATTGCATATACCTGCACTGGGTCAGATGCATCATACATCATTGGCCTATAAAGGCCTTTGGCCTGTGAAGCAGGGACATGACACAAGAGTATGTGGTGATTAGGTTGCCTTTCCTGCACAGGAGGAGGTTGGCAGCTATTAATTCTGCAAGCCTACTGTGTCCTGTGATGGGAAGTGACACATCAGGGCAATATAGGTTCCCATGTTTTTTAGCCATCTTTGGGGATAACATCCCTAGAGATTACCTCTCCCTGTCTGGCTGTAAATTTAACAACAATCACAGGTAAGTGAGAAAGAAACGGCTGGTGTTGAGTACCCACCACCCTGAAAAAGAAGTCCTGTATGAATACTGTATGTGTTCAAGAACAATACTAGGAAAACCTTTTTGTGGACCTTTCCAAAGTTTGTGCTTATTTTGGTTATTTTTTTCTCTTCCCCGTTTGTATATACAGTATATAATAGGTTTTTGTTATTACATCACAGTGACATTGTCTTAGATAGAGCTGTGATTGGTAGATGACACTTCTTACAACAGCCTCCTCCTCCCACCTATTGTATGTGAAAGACATCCATAGCCCCAGTTCTTGTTTCTAGCAGTGATCTCCTGCTCCTGTATTGTGTTTGTATTTTCCTCTCTGAATCTTGTTACAATGTGGAGTCTTGTGTCTTATACAGTATGTGTTTCTTCCTTTATCACAGTTTATCATCTATCACGTAAGTATAACAGTGTTATTAGAATGTTCTTATGTCTTTCTCTTCATCATTGTTGTACATAATTACTTTATTATTACTTTATAATAACATAAAGACTATTGTATATCATTTAATGTCAGGTACTTTGGTTAAGAATTTTTAAAAATAAAAAACTACGATAAATCTGTTTTAAATATAAGCTTCATTTTGGGTAAAACTCTGCAAACATTTATTTCTAATATTTTCATTTTCTTCTGTTAATAGATTCAGTGCTGGGAAATGTCATCAGTTCTGAAACCCAAGATGTGGAGGCTAAAGTCAGGGAATCCGTAACATTAACCTGTAGCTATTCCACTCGTATCATTACTCCATATTTGTTCTGGTATCGTCAGTACCCCCACCAAATCCAGTATATTCTCACCCGGGGAGCCAAAGGCTATAAAACTTATAAGCACAATAACCCAGATTTAAAGTCTGAAAAATTCCAATCAGAGACCAGCGATACGACCACATCTTTAACCATCTCCAGCCTGACTGCGTCTGATTCTGCTTTGTACATGTGTGCTCTGCGTGATGGGGCACGGTAGTGAACATGAACTTGGGTGCAATGTTAAAAACATATTGTGTAATACAACTTTACTGCCACTAGGTGGAAGACTGCATACAAATATATATATATATATATATATATATATATATATATATATATATATATATATATATTTATACACACACTGTTAGTTCATCTTTTCACCATAATTCATTACTATTTCTCACATTTTCTAACAATTCCTTTGCCTTGAATAAAATGACATGCCTGCATATTTTATAATTCCCATTTATAAAATCTGCATCTATAAAAATTATATAAAAAATGTATAAGATCACGTGTTTAGAAAATGCTCAAAAGGCAATATTTAAAGAGGTGTTCCCATTACAGCAAATTAATGTTAATGTTTTTATGATACTTTTTTGATCGATTCCTAGATCTCTGGTTGCTGTCATTCTATAGAAAGCTTCTACGTTTACTTCCAGTGGACGGATATATGATCATGGTCACACAGGTTCATGGCTCATTATATCACACAGCCCTGATTACTTTCTGTGATACTGATGAGCTGTGTAATGCACCTGGAAGTAAACATATAAGCTTTCTATAAAATGACAGCAGTTCTAGAGAAAGGGGCTGATTTAATTTTTTTATTTTGTAAAAAAATATTTTTCAGACCCCCAAGGATAATTTAACACTTGGTTGTCTGATTGATCCTACCATACAGTATACTGCCATGTATGCAGTAAATGGGAATTTTACACATAAGGGATGCACGGTGGCTCAGTGGTTAGCAATACAGGCTTACAGTGCTGGGGACCTGGGCTCAAGTTCGAGGGTCAACATCTGCAAAGAGTTTGTATGTTCTCTCCGTGTTTGCGAAGGTTTCCTCCAGTTTCCTCCCACACTCCAAAACATACAGGTAAGTTGATTAGATTGTGAGCCCCATGGGGACAGGGGCTGATTTGGCAAGCTTTGTGCAGTGATGCGGAATCTGTATGCGCTATATAAATAAAGAATTATTATTATTATCATGATCTTTTACAATGTGCCTCTGGCACAGAAACCAGCTTTTATAAAAAACCAAGGCTGTCTTGGTGACAGATTTTAGCTCCCTGACATCACAGGGAACGACAATCTCAGTCAAGATGGCAGTGCCCATGCGTCACCAGCTCTTGACTGCCATTGGCAATTAAAGGGTTGACACCCACAATCAATGTTAGTGCTGATGTTTGGTGTTATCAGTAGGCGTTTGCTGCATATTGCAACACTGAGAGCACTCAGCCCATGAGCCCTCGCCATACACCCGCAGCCAACATGGACATAACAATATGCACACGTCGGTAAGGGGTAAATGAGGAACTACTGCTAAATCCTTTGAAAAAAAAAATTAGCAGTAGTTTATTAAGATCATCGATCTAAAGCTTGAAACATGCTCTGGCACATACTTGCATACCCCCCATCCCTGATTTAGTGAGATAGGTCTGAATTTTGGATATTCTTCTGTTGTTTTGAGTGGCAGAATTGTGCCTTATCTTTTCTCTTCTGTGATTATGTAACTGCTCAGATCTGTCTTCAGTGAAGACAAAGTGTATTTGCAATGGGGATGGTTTGAGTGGGGGTTCAGTTGGAGCTCAATCTGCCCTGTAGTCCCCTCAGCTGTCTCTAAAAGCACGGATAATTTTGTTTCCTCTGCTACAATGGAGATTAAACTATTATTGTAACTAGTAGGTGGCAGAATCAAGCACTTTACATTTCTCCTATAAAACTACCAATATAGCTTTTAGATCCTGTTACACCAAAATCCCTATCAACCTAAATAATTGCATTTTTTTGCATAAATGTGAGTGAATACTAATTTTCTATTCTATGTCTGACACAAACCTTCTTTTGCCACACGTTTTCACGATTTGCCATCATTTGTGATGGTTAAATAAGATTTGTGTTAATAATGTTTTGAAGCTACCTATATACCAATACAAGCTATGTTTCAGGAAGCCCACACCTAACTCCTCCTCCTGAGGGCTGTATGTCTCCAGCTTATCACATATAATACAGTGTCACATAACAGCTGTTCTCCAGACCTTATTGGCTTCAGATCTACAATGCAGAAGATCAGCCACATCATCTGCATGCTACTGCTTCTCTGCTCAGGTACTAGGTTATTTAGTATGGAGCGCAAATAATGACTGATGTGGTATCACAACTAGACATGCACTATATCTAACAGAAAATATTTCCAATGTCTGTGATAAGTAGATAAGGTTATTATTAGAAATTATTATGGATATGTTCTTTTTCAGGACAAGTGATCGGAGACTCTGTTGAGTCAACAAATTCACAAATATTTACTAAAGAAGGAAAGGAAGTGACTTTGTCCTGCTCCTACAAAACCTCATATTCCACCACGTATTATCTTTACTGGTATCGTCATTATCCTGGATCAGCTCTACAGTACATATTACATAAAGCTAATAAAGGCTCTGCTAGTAAACCTGCTGCTGGAAGATTCACATCTAATGTGAATTTAAACTTGACAGAACTAGTTATCAGTGATGTAAAGACAGAAGACTCAGCCACCTATCTCTGCGCTCTGCAGGCAGCACAGTGTCACATATATATCCTCTCACCATACACATACCCTTAGAAGTTTTCTAACGTAGATATGCTTTCTGCATGTAATTTACAAGAGTTCTCAGCCACGCTACTTTCTTGTGCGCTCTTTTTTTTACGGCTTTTACTATGCACTCTAAATTAAATCTGTGCTCTATTCTTTGGATCAGCGCAATGACAATGATACCAAATTAATACATTTTATTAAGTTTTAATAGATTTGTAAAAATGAAAACCTTTTTTACAAAAAAAAAAAATCTTCATTTTGCGGAGATGTACTGAGTTGTGTAAGGTGTCGGTTTTTGCAGGATAAGCTGACATTTTCATTGCTCCCATTTTGGTGAGTGTACAGCCTTTTTGTTCCAATTTGCAATGTAACAAAATAGTCGTGATGTGGACATTTCGCCGGTAAATTTTCATTATGGAGTTCCCAGTAATGGAATAATTGCTTTTATATATAATACAATAATAAATATAAATAAAATAGATCAAAAATTTAAAAAATAAGATACAGTGCTAATAAAATACAGTATATACTTGAGTATAAGCCGGCCCGAGTATAAGCCGAGACCCCTAATTTTACCATCAAAAACCCGGGAAAACCTATTGACTCGAGTATAAGCCGAGAGTTTAGTATACAGCTAGCCAGCCCCCTGTAGTATACAGCCAGCCCCAAGTAGTATACAGCCATATGTTAAAGCGTTCCAAAGTTATAACCATTTATAGTGTCAGAGGGCCGTGTCAGGAAGGTGAAAAGTGGCTTCGGCGTTAAGGGGTTAAATTTGTTGGCCCATGCTGTAAACCTATCCCCCAATCATGTGCATGACTCGCTGGTGGCCCTGAGATCATGACAATGGGGTCCGCTTCTTCCGGATCCGATCACTGTCTCTGGGACTCCCGGAGCAATGCCATCTCCGGTAGTCCAATAGAAAGGAGGTAGAGCTGGGGCGCACTGCTACATACATTACAGGGAATAGGACCCCTGTTGTTGTGCACAATGGTGATCCCTTCAATGCTATGCATACAGATGAGCCTTACATGCTGAACCTGAAACTTTAAAGGGATGTAGAAAACCTACCTTAATTTCAGATAATTGGGAATCTGCAGCTGCATTGATGAGAAAGAACAGGGCTCCTATTCTAGGGATTTATGGGCACCAATCAGATTCTTTTATTCTATCCTGTAGATGACTGCTAACCGTTCAACACGGAAGATCCCTTTAAGTATGTAATACCAGACACTGCCACACAGACCAGAGTGATGCTATTTGAAGACAACCTGTCACAAAGTTTTACCCCACTCAACTACCAGCCCCCTCGGGTTGGGGAACAAATGTCCTTTCAAGTCAAGACAAATATGACTCTTCTCATCTAACTTTCACATGAGATGAGTCAAATTTAGTGGTTACAGTTGTAGTGCCCCTATCTGTTCTATAGCACCTAGAAACTTGCTGCTTTTGTCATATTTAATTATAAGATTATCATCTTTCAAATTACACCAGGCTTTTGTGAGCTACAAAAGAAGAGATAGAGGCAGCTAAAGACCTAGCTTGAAATGCAAACTGCGGATAAAGATAGAGTTCCTGTCTAATTTTAGCGTCCTGTCTATAGAAACAGAACCATAAACCTGATGTGATCTGAAAGATGAGATTTGTATCTTTAATATGACACCGGCAGCATGTTTCTAGGTGCTACAGCACAGGAGATTAAGGATTCTGCATTGACTCTTCCCCGGTAACCACTAAACTTGACTCATTTCATGTAAATATGGTGAGAAGAGTCATATTTGGATATTTTATAGGTAAATGGAAGATATCTCACATAAAAGATGAAATTCTAGAAAGGATATTTCATTCCGGACCCAGGGGGGTGGTAGTTAAGTGGGGTAAAACCTGGTGACAAGTTCCCTTTAAAGGGTAAGAGCAGATCCTCTGTAGAATAGTTTAGAATTCCGTGTGGGATTCTTTGTTACATTGTTGCCCCTGTGCTGTGGTACCACAAGTCCCAGCATTCCGTTGTATCTTGCAGTCTCCTGTCCTCTCTGCTCTCTCCTTCATCCTCCTCCCCCTCCTCCCTCTCTCCGGCTCGTGATCTCCTCTGGATGAGGCGGTTATTAATATTCGGGGCACGGGCGGCCTGGCTATATGTAGCAGCGGCACGCCGTGTGTGAGAGGCATCACTAATCACATTTTCTAGTCTCTCTTATCTGCACTCGGGGTTGGAGAGTTAAATTTAGCTCCGTGTTTGGGCCCAGAGAGCGGAGGGGAAGTCACTTCTGCTTTCACGTCACACATTGAGCCGCAGCCAGTGACAGGAGGGATATGAAAGGAGCCGCAGCGTCTCCTAGAGAATAACCACCACCCCCATTCATTACTGAGAAGACTATTTATAGATCAGCACCCACTGTGCTGCCAGATGTAAGTCATACACAACCCCCCCAATACACCCCAACACCCGCCACACCCCTGCCTGATGGAGAGAGCGCGTCACATAGACAACATGTCATAGATGGAGAGGACGAAACCCAGGGGGCATCTCAGGACAGGGGACCTGATTACATAGAGGATCATCGCTGCTATATTCCTGTACATAGGGGGCAGTATTATAGTAGTTATATTCTTGTACATAGGGGCAGTATTATAGTAGTTATATTCTTGTACATAGGGGCAGTATTATAGTAGTTATATTCCTGTACATATGAGGTAGTATTATCGTAGTTATTTCTGTACATAGGGGCCAGTATATAGTAGTTATTTTTGTACATAGGGGGCCGTATTATAGTAGTATAAAGTATTTGTAATAGGGGGCGTATTTATAGTAGTTATATTCTGTACATAGGGGGCATTTATAGTACGTTTATATTCTTGTACATAGGGTGCAGTATATAGTAATTATAATATTCCTGTACATAGGGGGGCAGTATTATAGTAGTTATATTCCTGGTACATATGGGGCAGTATTTGTAGGTTAATCCTGTAAGGGGGCAGTATTATAGTAGTTATTCTGTACATAGGGGGCGTATTATAGTAGTTATATTCTTGTACCTAGGTGGCAGTACTTATTGTAAGTCATATTCCGTATAAGGGGGCCGTATTATAGTATTTATATTATGGTAACATAGAGGGCAGTATGATAGTAGTTATATTCTTGTACATAGGGGGGGGCAGTATTTATAGTAGTTATATATCTTGTACATAGGGGGCAGTATTATAGTAGTTATATTCTGTACATAGGGGGCAGTATTATAGATTATTTATTCTGTTACATAGGGGCATTATTATAGTAGTTATATTCTGTCACATAGCGGGGCAGTATTATAGTAGTTATATCTGTACAGTAAGGGGGGGCAGTATTATAGTAGTATTCTTGTACATAGGGGCATATATAGTAGTTTATATTCCTTGACATAGGGGGCAGTATTATAGTAGTTAAATTCCTGTACATAGGGGGCATTATTTGTGTTATATTCTATGTACCATAGGGGCAGATTATTAGTTATATCTGTACATAGGGGGCATTATTAAGTAGTTATATGTACATAGTGGCAGTATTATAGTAGTTATTCTGTACATAGGGGCAGTATTATAGTAGTTATACTATCCTCTGTACATAGGGGGCAGTATTATAGTAGTTATATTTCTTGTACATAGGGGCAGTATATAGTAGTTATATTCTTGTAATAGGGGGCAGATTATAGTAGTTATATCTCCTGTCATAGGGGGCAGTATTATAGTAGTTTATATTCTTATTCTTGTACATAGGGGGCAGTATTATAGTTATCATTCCTGTAAAGGGGGCAGTATTATTAGATATTCTTAACTAGGGGGCATATTATAGTAGTTATAGTCTTGTACATAGGGGCAGTATTTAATAGTAGTTATTTCCTGTACATAGGGGGGCAAGTATTATAGTAGTTATATTCTTGTACTAGGTGCAGGTATTATAGTATTATATCCTGTACATAGGGGGCAGTATTATAGTAGGTTATAATATTCCTGTACATAGGGGCAGTATTATAGTAGTTATATTCTGTACATAGGGGGCAGTATTATAGTAGTTATAATTCTGTACATAGGGGCAGTATATAGTAGTTATATTCTTGTACATAGGGGGCAGTATTATAGTAGTCATATCCTGTATAGGAGGGCAGTATTTATAGTGTGTTATAATTATTGTACATAGAGGGCAGTATTAGTAGTTTATATTCTTGTACATAGGGGGCAGTATATAGTAGTTATATTCTTGTACATAGGGGGCAGTATTATAGTAGTTATTTCCTGTATCATAGGGGGCAGTATTATAGTGAGTTATATTCTTGTCATAGGGGGGCAGTATAAGTAGTTATATTCTTGTACATAGGGGTGTGGTTCAAGTATTATAGTAGTTCTATTCTTGTACATAGGGGCAGTATTATGTTAGGTACGTTATAGTCTGTTCTGTACATAGGTGGGCACATATTATAGTAGTTATATTCCTGTACATAGGGGGCAGTATTATAGTTATTTTATAATCTGTACATGGGGGCAGTATATAGTAGTTATATTCCTGTCTAGGGGCAGTAGTATAGTTTATCCTGTACATAGGGGGGCAGTATTATAGCGTTAGTTATATCCTGTACATAGGGGGCAGTATTATTAGTATTATATTCTTGTCATAGGGGGCAGTATTATAGTGTTCTATTCTGTACACAGGGGGCAGTATTATAGTAATTATATTCTTGTACATAGGGGGCGTGTGTTATAGTAGTTTATATCTTGTACATAGGGGGCAGTGTTTATAGTAGTTATATTCTTGTACATGGGGCAGTATTATGTAGTTATTTCTTGTACATAGGGCAGTATATTAGTAGTTATATTCCTGTACATAGGGGCAGTTATTATAGTAGTTATATTCCTGTACATAGGGGGCAGTATTTAGTATTTATTACTTGTACCAGGGGCAGTATTTAGTAGTTTATATTCTGTACATAGGGGGCAGGTATTATAGTAGTTATATTCTGTACATAGGGGGCAGTATTATAGTAGTTATATTCCTGTACATAGGGGGCAGTATTATAGTAGTTAATATTCTGTACACAGGGGGCAGTATTATAGTAATTATATTCTGTACATAGGGGGCATGTGTTATAGTAGTTATATTCTTGTACATAGGGGGCAGATTATAGTAGTTATCTTCCTGTACATAGGGGGCCAGTTATTATAGTAGTTATATTACTTGTACATAGGGGGCAGTATTATAGTAGTTATATTTTGTACATAGGGGCAGTATTATAGTAGTTTTATATTCTGTACATAGGGGGCAGTATTATAGTAGTTATTTTCTTGTACGTTAGGGGGCGTATTTCTAGTTATATTCCTGTATAGTGGGCAGTATATGTAGTAGTTATATTCCTGTACATAGGGGTCTATTATAGTAGTTATATTCCTTTACAATAGGGGGCAGTATTAGTAGTTATATTCCTGTACATAGGGGCAGTATATAATAGTTTATCTTCTGTACATAGGGGGCAGTATTATAGTAGTTATATTCTTGTACATAGGGGGGCAGTATATAGTAGTTATATTCTTTACTAGGGGCAGTATTAGCGTAGTTATTATCCTGTACATAGGGGCAGTATATAGTAGTTATATTCTTGTACATAGGGGGCAGCATATTATAGTAGTTATATCTGTACATAGGGGCAGTATTATAGTAGTTATTCCTGTACATAGGGGGCAGTATTATAGTAGTTATATTCCTGTACATATGGGGCAGTATTATAGTAGTTATATTCCTGTAACATAGGGGGCCAGTATTATAGTAGTTATATTCTTGTACATAGGGGCATATATAGTGTGTATTTCTGTCTAGGGGGCAGTATTATAGTAGTGTATATTCCTGTACATAGGGCCATATTTGTATGTTAGGGTAGTTACTATATTCCTGTACATATGGGCAGTATTATAAGTAGTTATATCTTGTACATAGGGGCAGATTATTATAGTAGTTAATTCCTGTACTACATGGGTGCAGTATATAGTAGTTATACAATTCTTGTACATAGGGCAGTATTATAGTAGCTGTATTTCTTGTACATAGGGGGCATATTCATCAGTAGTGTATATCTTGTACTAGGGGCAGTATTATAGTAGTATATTCTTGTACATAGGGGGCTAGTACATTCATGTATTTAATATTCTTAACATAGGGGCAGTATTATATTAGTTCTATCTGTACATAGAGGCGTCATTATATATTAATTCCTGTAATAGGGGCAGTATTATAGTAGTTATTCCTGTACATAGGGGCATATTATAGTATTATATCTGACATAGGGCGGCAGTATTAGTAGTTATATCTTGACATAGGGGGCAGTAAGTATAGTAGTTATATTCTTGTAATAGGGGGCAGTATTATGTAGTTATATTCCTGTACATAGGGGTCAATAATTATAGTAGTTATATTCTGTATAGGGGCAGTAGTATAGTAAGTTATATTCCTGTAGCATAGGGGCAGTAGTATAATGTGTGAGTTATATTCTTGTAATCATGGGGGCAGTATTATAGTATTATATCCCTGTACTAGGGGGCAGTATTAAGTCGTTATATCCCTGTACATGGGGGCAGTATTATATAGTTGATTATCCCTATACATAGGGGGGCAGTATATATAGTGTATCTTCCTGTAACATAGGGGGCAGTATTATGTGTTAATCTCTTGTACATAGGGGTCAGTATTATAGAGTTATATTCTTGTACGGGGGCAGTATTATAGGATTTTTATATTCCTGTACATAGGGTGCGGTATGTATAGTCGGTTCTATTCTTGTATTTTTACTTGCATAGAAGTATTATATGTAAAGTTGTGAACAAAATAAAGATTGATTTAAAAAGACAACATAAATGAAAGTGAGTAGTTTTGTGATCAGTGTACAGTTTGTGTTGCTGGTGATGTGGAGGGTCTGGGGTACATATGATATGAGTAACAGGGGATGGGGCAGGGCGTTGGGCTTGTGACATCAGGCAGTGATACGTCAGCGTCGATTGGAGAGGAGAACGTATGCCATTAAACGGCTTCAATGCACTGCAAAAAATTATCGTTTCCTTGATGTGATCTCTGGGGCTAATTTTATCCTGCGAGGCGGGAGCTGGAATATGGCGTCAGCGCTCTCATGAATTACACATCTTCTGCCGCGCTGCTGCTTGTTGCATCTAAGTGTAAAAGTGATTATGGTTAATGGGGGAGCGGGGGCCTCATCCCCTCTGTGACATCCATCCCCCCCCTCATCAGATCACAAGCCTCATGTAACCCATTATGTGTCCAGGCATTCCACAACTGACATGAGCCTAAATATGTCACATACATGGCATTACTTATCCTGTATTATACCCCAGAGCTGCACTCACTATTCTGCTGCTGGTGCAGTCACTGTGTACATACCTGACATTAACTTATCCTGTACTGATCCTGAGTTACATCCTGTATTATACCCCAGAGCTGCACTCACTATTCTGCTGCGTGATTCAGTCTGTTTACATACATGACATTATTTCCTGTACTGATCCTGAGTGTAATCCTGTAATTATCCTCCAGAGCTGCACTCACTATCTGCTCGTGGTGCAGTCACTGTGTACAACATGACATTACTTATCCTGTACTGATCCTGAGTTCATCCGGTATTATACTCCAGAGCTGCACTCACTATCTGCTGGGTTCAGTCACTGTGTACATACATGACATTACTTATCCTGTACTGATCCTGAGTTACATCCTGGATTATACCCCAGAGCTGCACTCACTTCTGCTGCTGTTGCAGTCACTGTTACATACATGACATTACTATACCTGTACTGATCCTGAGTTACTCCTGTATTATACTCCAGAGCTGCCATCACTATTCTCCTGCGGTGCAGTCACTGTTGTAACATACATTACATACTTAGCTGTACTGATCCTAGTTACATCCTGATTATACCCAGAGCTGCACTCACTATTTGCTTCTGGTGCATCACTGTGTACATACATGACATTACTTATCCTGTACTATCCTGTAGATTATTACATCCTTATTAACCCAGAGCTGCACTCACTATTCTGCTGCTGGTGCAGTCACTGTGTACATACATGACATTACTCCTGTACTGATCCTGAGTTACATCCTGTATTATACCAGATTGCACTCATATTCTTGCTGCTGGTGCAGTCACTGTGTACATACATGACATTACTTATCCTGTACTGATCCTGAGTACATCCTGTATTATACCCAGAGCTGCACCCACTATTCTGTCTGCTGCTGGTGCAGTCACTGTGTACATACATGACATTACTTATCCTGTACTGATCCTGGTTACATCCCTGTATTATACCCCAGAGCTGCACTCACTTTCTGCTGCTGGTGCAGTCATGTGTCATACATGACATTACTTATCCGGTATGATCTGAGTTTACTCCTGTATATACTCCAGAGCTGCACTCACTACTTTCTGCTGCGGTGCAGTCACGTGTACATACATGACATTACTTATCCTGTACTGATCCTGAGTTACATCCTGTATTATACCCCAGAGCTGCACTCACTATTCTGCTGCAGTGCAGTCACTGTGTAATACATGACATTACTTATCCTGTACTGATCCTGAGTTACATCCTGTATTATACCCAGAGCTGCACTCACTATTCTGCGCGGTGCAGTCACTGTGTACATACATGACATTACTTATCTGTACGGATCCTGAGTTACATCCTGTATTATACCCAGAGCTGCACTCACTATTCGCTGCGGTGCAGTCACTGTGTAATACTGACATTACTACTTATTCCTGTACTGATCCTGAGTTACATCCTGTATTACCCAGACTGCACTCACTATTCTGCTGCAGGTGCAGTCACTGTGTACATACATGACATTACTTATCACTGTACTGATCTGATTACATCCTGTATTATACCCCAAGCTGCACTCACTATTCTGCTGCTGGTGCAGTCACTGTGTACATACATGACATTACTTATCCTGTATGATCCTGAGTTACATCCTGTATTATACCCAGAGCTGCACTCACTATTCTGCTGCGTGGCAGTCACGGTGTACATACATACATTACTTTCCTGTACGATCTGAGTTACATCCTAGTATACACCAGAGCTGCACTCACTATTCTGCTGCTGGTGCATGTCACTGGTGTACATACATGACATTACTTATCCTGTACTGATCCTGATTACATCCTGTATTATACCCCAGAGCTGCACTCACTATTCTGCTGCTGTGCAGTCACTGTGTACATACATGACATTACTTATCCGTACTGATCCTGAGTTACATCCTGTATTATACCCCAGAGCTGCACTCACTATTTGCTGCTGGTGCAGTCACTGTGTACATACATGACATTACTTATCCTGTACTGATCCTGATACATCCTGGATTATACCCCAGAGCGCACTCACTATTCTGCTGTTGTTGCAGTCACGGTGTACATACATGACATTACTTTCCTGTACTGATCCTGAGTTACATCCTGTATTATACTCCAGAGCGGCACTCACTATTCTCGCTGGTGCAAGTCACTGTGTACATACATGACATTACTTATCCTGTACTGATCCTGAGTTACATCCTGTATTATCCCCAGAGCTGCACTCACTATTCTCTGCTGTGGTGCAGTCACTGTGTACATACATGACAATTACTTATCCTGTACTGATCCTGAGTTACATCCTGTATGATACTCCAGAGCTGCACTCACATCTCTGGTGGTGCAGTCACTGTTGTACATACATGACATTACTTATCCTGTACTGGATCCTGAGTTGCATCCGGTATTATACTCCAGAGCTGCACTCACTATCTGCTGCTGGTGCTTCACTGTGTACATACATGACTTCTTATCCTGTACTGATCCGAGTTACAAATCCTGGATTATACCCCAGCTGCACCACTATTCTGTGGCTGTGCAGTCACTGTGTACATACATGACATTACTTATCTGTACTGATCCCTGAGTTACATCCTGTTATTATACCCGAGCTGCACTCACTATTCTGCTGCTGGTGCAGTCACTGTGACATAATGACATTACTTATCCTGTACTGATCCGAGTTACACATCCTTTATTATACTCCAGAGCTGCCACTCCCTATTCTCCTGCTGGTGCAGTCACTGTGTACATACATGACTTACTTATCCTGTACTGATCCTGAGTTCATCCTGTATATACCAAGAGCTCACTCACTATTCTGCTTCGGGTCAGTCACTGTGTATACATGACATTACTTATCCTGTACTGATTCCTAGTACATCTGTATTATACTCCAGAGCTGCACTCACGATTCTCCTCTGGTGCAGCTCACTGTGTACATACAATGACATTACTTATCCTGTACTGATCCTGAGTTACATCCTGTATTATACCCCGAGCTGCACTCACTATTCTGCTGCTGGTTCAGTCACTGTGTACATACATGACATGACTTATCTGTACGATTCCTGAGTTACAATCCTGTATTATAACCCCAGAGCTGCACTCACTATTCTGCTGCTGGGCAGTCACTGTGTACATACTGACATTACTTATCTGTACTGATCCTGAGTTACATCTGTATTATACTCCAGAGCTGCACGCACTATTCTGGCTGAGGTGCAGTCACTGTGTACATACATGACATACTTATCCTGTACTGTGATCCTGCTTAATCCTGTATTATACCCCAGAGCTGCCTATATCGTCTGTCTGCTGGTGCAGTCACTGTGTACATACATGACATTACTTATCCTGTACTGATCCTGAGTTACATCCTGTATTATTCTCCAGAGCTGCACTCACTATTCTGCTGCTGGTGCAGTCACTGTGTACATACATGACATTACTTATCCTGTACTGATCCTGAGTTACATCCTGTATTATACTCCAGAGCTGCACTCACTATTCTGCTGCTGGTGCAGTCACTGTGTACATACATGACATTACTTATCCTGTACTGATCCTGAGTTACATCCTGTATTATTCTCCAGAGCTGCACTCACTATTCTGCTGCTGGTGCAGTCACTGTGTACATACATGACATTACTTATCCTGTACTGATCCCGAGTTACATCCGGTATTATACTCCAGAGCTGCACTCACTATTCTGCTGCTGGTGGAGTCCTATCATCCATTATTTATTAGTAGATGAGCCGATAATTCTGTATAATAGATCGAGCATTTTATCTGCTCTTTTATGGTTTATACAGATAAATCCAATGATTGATTTGTGATCACGATTTGTTTTCTTAAATTTCTTTTGTTTCCCTCCTGTGGAATATTCGCTGCACTTCCTGTGAGTGTCCTGTAGGCGGCAGTCATGTCCCAGGTATTGGCTGCGCTGCTGGGATCCCCTCTCAGTGTTTGCATTTCGTGTGGTTATAAATAGCCGTCACATTGTGTGAGGTGAGGAGACGAGTTATACGGACGCTGATGAGAAATGGCCGCCACCAGCGCAGGTTACGCGGGGTCCTTAGAGGAAAAGTTCATGTCCCCTTTCTCCCTACATGTTCATAGGGGGATATTTCATGGATTACAATATTATTAATATGCGGATAGAGGATAATGGGATCTGTGGGATGAGCATTGTATATAGCGTATACACCTGCCTAATATTGGGGGGCTCATCTGTATTATTATATGGGGGCTTTGGGATCACTTAGGGGATTGGCTTTGCTCTTCTCTATCCCAAAAACACTGGGACCCCCATTGCTGATAAGTGGATTCTTACTGCTAGGACACTAGTAGAACGTAATTGTGGTGTCAGTGATTGCTAGGACACTCATTTACCCTAATTTGTGGGGTCCCTGACTCTTCAGACGCTTATAGACGGAGGTCCCTAACTCCTAGGTCACTCACACAACATAACAGGTTGGGTTCCTGAGTCCTAGGACATTCCCAGAACCTAGGTGCCAGGGTTCATAACTTCTAGGACACTCACACAACCTAACAGGTTGGGTTCCTGAGTCCTAGGACATTCCCAGAACCTAGGTGCCGGGGTCCTTGACTTCTAGGTCACTCACACAACCTAACTGATTGGGTCCTTGAGTCCTAGGACATTCCCAGAACCTAATTGATATGGTCCCTGACTCTTTAGTTCGATCACACATCCTAATCGGCGGTGTCCCTGGCTCCTAGGACATTCCCATACCCTATTTGGTGGTGTCCCTGGCTCCTCGGACATTCCCATACCCTTTTTGGTGGTGTCCCTGGCTCCTCGGACATTCCCATAACCTTTTTGGTGGGGTCTCTGGCTCCTAGGACATTCCCATACCCTATTTGGTGGTGTCCCTGGCTCCTAGGACATTCCCATACCCTATTCGGTGGTGTCCCTGGCTCCTAGGACATTCCCATACCCTTTTTGGTGGGGTCCCTGGCTCCTCGGACATTCCCATACCCTTTTTGGCGAGGTTCTTGACTCCAAGAATGCTTACAGACCCCAATTGATGGGGACCCTGACTCTTAAGGCACTACAAATACTAATTAGTGGTGCCCCTGACACCTTGGATGCTCACACAACCAATGGAAGATGGTCCCGAACTCCTAGGTCACTAACACAACCTAATTGGTGGGGTCCTTGGGTCCTAAGAGACTTCCAGAACCTAACCTAGACCACTAGGACACTCACATCCCCTAAGTGGTGGGGTCCCTGGCTCCTCGGACTATCACACACCCCAATTGTTGCTAAGACCTACCTTCTATTGGTAGGTAATACATTTTTTATGTGAACCTGGACCATCCCCTTTTATCACTGTCTTTAAGGTGGGGTCACCCAACTTTTACAATATGAAGTGAGATTCCAGTAATCTGATATATTACATAATCTTGTTCCATGTGTGTATCCAGCAGCAGATGTTACCTCCCCTGATGGAGCGTGCGGACCATGGATGTGATAGGTGGGTATCAGCACTTCTCTACACATACACATTGCTGTAGGTGCCGCTACTCAAATGTATTGGATTCATTGATCACCAGCCAGTGTGACCAGCTCTATGACAGCAGAAGTTCTGCCATTTTGCTGATCTGGAGCCTTCAGGCTTGTGCTTTATAATTAACCCTTCATACATTAATCTGGACAGTTCCATGAGGTTGCACTTTATTTTTTTCATGATTGTACGATCTTAAATTCCAAATGTCTGGAAGTTTTGATATTCCGGTAACTGAATATCTCAGAGGAGATGGAAAATACTAGAATTTTATACAATATTGGAATATTATAGTATCTGTTATACAGGCAGTCCCCGGGTTATATACAAGATAGATTCCAAAGGTCTGTTCTTAAGTTGAATTTGTATGTAAGTCGAAACTGTATATTTTATAATTGTAGCTCCAGACAAATTTTTTATTTTTATTTTTTTGGCCCCAGTGACAATTGGAGTTTCAAAACTTTTTTGCTGTAATGGGACCGAGGATTATCAATAAAGCTTCATTCCAGACAAAGAGTAAAGCATCCAGAGAGGCCACCAGAGGTCACAGTGGGTAGAGGGGTCCGTCTTTAACTAAGGGTTGTCTGTAAGTCGGGTGTCCTTAAGTAGGGGACCGCCTGTATATTGTAAATCCTAATCCACAGGCTTCCATACATCACCGTAGTTAGGAACTGTGCTTGCTTTTGATGACATTTATTGTACTCAATCAGACGGTTTGTTACAATGTATCAGTCTAACTCTCAATAATCTGCTTTGTTACCTGGACTCCAGGTTGGTGATGATCACACAATCAGCTTTATAAGGCAAAAGTTTTTTCTATTCACTATTCATCAGCAAGCAGAGATATTATTATTATTATTATTATTATTATTATTATTATACAATGTTTCTTTTACTTAACATAGAACACAAAATTTGCTACAATGTATCAGAAACCTTTCAGTGTTTGTTGACTAGCTTTTTCTAGAATGTGACTGCGGCTGCTATACACCAGATTGACCACAGGACAAGTGTGGCGCTGTTTTTGTAATTCCTCCTGACCTTACCCCACTGTAGAGACATCAAAGAAACCATTTAAAGGGCACCACCAGTATGAAGGGCTGTATGCAAATGAGCCCGAGGGGCTCTAGGCTCCATAGCTGTTAATGGAGCCCCTCAGGCTCATTTGCATACAGTGGTGGTAGATGCCCTTTAAAGTGAATCTCCTCCCGTTACTTTTCTAGTTTCATTATTCTTCACAAAATCCAAATAGGAGTCACGTCACAATTCCTGATACACAGCTCCAACTCTCAGAATCAAATTCTGACCGCCGGCAGCCACCCCTAGGGGGAGCCGTGGGGCTTACTGTGTACTGATCATACATTCAACTCAATGATAAAAAGATATCGGCTCTGGAGCCTTCAAAATTGTGAATCCATTCAAATGTGTATTTTGTATTGTACAATGTAACTTTAGCCCAGGTATTTGGGGGGTTTATGACCCTTTATCGGGGTAGGAGTGTCCTTCAGACTTGTACTCAACAGCCCCCCCTCCCGACCCGACCACATGATTACTGGTGTCCAATAGAAGCCATGACACTGCTGCATCTACACACTACATAAACTACAGCGCCACACATTCTATAGTGGCCGTGACTGGTATTGCATCTCAGCTCCATTCACTTCATATTGTAAAGATTAAAGGGAATGGAGCAATTTCACAGAATTTCCAACAGAAGAGACTCCAGACAATAAAGTTCTGAGAATATCCCTGCAGTCAAGCGCCACACGTTTTATAGTGGCGGTAAATGGTATTGCAGCTCAGCTCCATTCACTTCAATACATTTGAACAGCAACCGGGTCATGTGACATCTTTTGGGGGCTCTAAAGGACGCCCCTGTTTATATCTATAGGAAGAGTTGTGGAGCGTCCCTTTAAATCCTTTGTTGACCGTTCTGAGCGGGAAGTAATGAAAGCCTCGTCCTCGCGTGTCCTCCGTCTCATCTCCGCCAACTCCATTCATGTGTCACCTAAAAATATTTGTTTTCTGGCCGCCATCTCTTATCGCACGGGTGACGGCGCTATCACTGGGGGGGGGACATCAACAGCGCGGAGGAGCGGGCGTCCTGGGGGGGGCGGGGCGCCCCTGACCAGCCATGTTATTGATTGCGATTAGAGTATCTGCGGCGCTCCGGTGTCAGTCAGCGTGGGGCGCCGGCGAGCAAAATATTTACCTGTAAGTTGGTGTTGATCATCTGTTGGGATGTTGACCCAGACATCTCCCGGCCCCCTCCCCTCCCCCCTCCGGCTCTTTCAACTCTTCGGAAATTGCTTGTTCTTGTTTGGTGGAGTTTTCCGATGTTTGTTTTTCCACCGTCTCTTCCTAATGGTGACAATGGGATCGGAGGAGCGCGGATATATTTAGCCTCATGTGACTGAACCTTCTTAAAAATAACCTGGATGTACCTGGAAGCCCAAAACCTGTCCGGGAGGAGTTTCCATCCTGATCACTCGTATGTATGTATTACTGCAGCACAATATGGCGGCACAACATGGACTCCATATACACATCACACCAGGACCACAGGAGCGCAAGGAACGTAACGTCATATCCTGCAAATCATCCGGGGGTCCAATATATTTCCAAAGCCCCTCCCCCTTTATATTACTGATCCATTATTATACCCCAGAGCTGCACTCACTATTCTGCTGCTGGTGCAGTCACTGTGTACATACATGACATTACTTATCCTGTACTGATCCTGAGTTACATCCTGTATTATACCCCAGAGCTGCACTCACTATTCTGCTGGTGCAGTCATTGCATATTCTTCTATGTTCTTTGTCCTTGCAGGTTTTCTTACTCTAACACGTCTGGTATGCCGAGCCTCAATCCTAAACCGGATCAGTCTGTGGAGATTGGACAAAGATACGGAGTGAGCCCATTAGACATCTCTAAAGTGAAGATGTTGTATGACTGCAGTATGTGAATCAGAACATAATATAAATATAATTGTCTTATGGGAAACTTGACGCCCCCCCCCCCCCCCCCCCATTATCATGATCGCTGGGGGTCCCAGTGGTCAGACACTTATCCCTTATGCTGTTAGATGACCCCTTTAATGCGATATACATAGAGGTCACATGACTCGTCATACAATGTATCTGCAGACTATATATAAAAGGGGAGGCACCAGGACTGAATATTTCATCAAAGTCCACAGTCTTTTGGGCAAATTGTCAAAAAGGGTTTAAATGTAAAGGATCTGAGTTGTAATACCAGAAGAAACCTGTGGACAGGTGTGGCGCTGTTTATGAATAATTGTAGTTATGACTAATCCTGTACTTTCACTTTATAAGGAGCTTCGAGATTACAGTGAATAAAGTCCTCCCCCATATGACAAGTGGTATGGTCCAGGGAAGGGATGGGGTCTACAAGGCCATTCTCAGACCCTAACACTTATTGCTTTTCAGATATTTGCAGCTTTTTATTAACTGGGGTCAATGGATCTTTGGACTTTGAGACTGTCACCTCGTCCTATACGGATTCTACGAGCTGCTTGTGGCTTGTAAGGGTTAATAGGAATAAGGTGAGTATGGAGGCTCTGGTAAGTCATTGTAAATAGTGATTATTGTATGTAAGTATGGCAGTGTATATTGGTATTATGTAGGGTCGGTGTGTGGTATGACAGTGTATAGCGGTATTATGTAGGGTTGGTGTGTGGTATGACAGTGTATAGTGGTATTATATAGGGTTGGTGTGTGGTATGGCAGTGTATAGCGGTATTATATAGGGTTGGTGTGTGGTATGACAGTGTATATTGGTATTATGTAGGGTTGGTGTGTGGTATGACAGTGTATAGTGGTATTATATAGGGTTGGAGTGTGGTATGGCAGTGTATATTGGTATTATATAGGATTGGAGTGTGGTATGACAGTGTATATTGGTATTATATAGGGTTGGAGTGTGGTATGGCAGTGTATATTGGTATTATATAGGGTTGGAGTGTGGTATGGCATTGTATATTGGTATTATATAGGGTTAGAGTATGGTATGACAGTGTATATTGGTATTATATAGGGTCGGTGTGTGGTATGACAGTGTATAGCGTTATTATATAGGGTCAGTGTGTGGTATGGCAGTGTATATTGGTATTATATAGGGTTGGAGTGTGGTATAGTAGTGTATAGTGGTATTATATATGGTAGGTGTGTGGTATGGCAGTGCATAGTGGTATTATATATGGTATATGTGTGTTATGGCAGTGTATAGAGGTATTATATATGGTAGGTGTGTGGTATGGTAGTGTATAGTGGTATTATATAGGGTTGGTGTGTGGTATGACAGTGTATAGTGGTATTATGTATGGTTGGAGTGTGGTATGGCAGTGTATAGTGGTATTATATAGGAAAGTGAGGTGGATTCAGGTTATGTGGTTATAATATAGGGTCGGTTGTGTGGTATGGCAGTGGATAGAGGTATTATTGTGGTAGGGTGTGTGGTATTTATGGCAGGTCTGTGATAGTGGTATTTATAGGGTCGTGTGTGGGTATTACATTGGGTATAGTGGTATTAAATAGGGTTGGAGTGTGGTTTTGGCAGTTGATAGTGGTATTATATAGGGTGGAGTGTGGATGGCATTGTATAGTTGTATTATATAGGGTTGGAGTGTGGTATGACAGTGTATATTGGTATTATAGGGTTGGAGTGTGGTATGGCAGTGTATATAGTGGATTTATAGGGTTGGAGTGTGGTTATGGCATAGTGTTATTGGCATATAGGGTTGGAGTGTGGTATGGCAGTGTATATTGGTAGTATATGGGTTTGGAGTGTGGTATGGCAGGTGTATAGTGGTATTATATGGGGTGAGTGTGGTATGGCGGCAGTGTATAGTGGTATTATATAGGGTTGGAGTGTGGTATGGCATTGTAGCGGTATTATATAGGGGGAGTGTGGTATGGCAGTGTATATTGGTATTATATAGGGCAGGTGTGGTATGACAGGGTATGATATATATATAGGGTCTGTTTGTGTTATGGCAGGTATAGCGGTTCTTATATAGGGTTGGAGTGTGGTATGGCGTGTATAGCGGTATTATTATAGAGGGTTGGAGTGTGGTTATGGCATTGTATAGCGTGGATTATATAGGGTTGGAGTGTGGTATGGCAGTGTATAGCGGATATTATATAGGGTTGGAGTGTGTGGTATGGCAGTGTATAGCTGTATTATATAGGGTTGGAGTTGTAGGTTGGCAGTGTATATGCGGTATTAATAGGGTTGGAGTGTGGTATGGCATTGCTTATAGCGGTATTATATAGGTTGGAGTGTTGGTTGGCATTGGTTTGCGGTATTATATAGCGTTGGGAGTGTGGTATGCACGTGTTATAGCGGTATTATATAGGTTGGAGTGTGGTATGGCATTGTATAGTGGTATTATATAGGGTTGAAGTCGTGAATGAAAGTGTATCGCGGTATGGTATTAGAGGGTGGGTTGGAGTGTGGTATGACAGTGGTATAGGGTAATAGGGTGGAGTGTATATGACAGTGTATAGCGGTATATATAGGGTTGGAGTGTGGTATGACAGTGTATAGCAGGTATTATATAGGGTGGAGTGTGATATGACAGTGTTATAGCGGTAGGTATTTTATAGTTGAGTGTGGTAGTTATGCAGTGTATAGTGGTGATATAGGTTGGCGTTGGTTGATTGTATAGCGGTATGGTGGCTGATGTGTTGTGTGTTATTTGTATGTATAGAGCAGATCACTATGTGTCCTATACATTGTGTCCGTATTGTGTATCTACAGGCCGTCTTGCAGTTTGATAGTTTTGACGTCCGGCCTCCGCTGAATGCACCGCGTACCACAGACGGTATACGATGGGCCGAGCAAGACCTCCCCTGTGCTACTAGACAGAAATGTGTGTGCTCTCAGGAGCTCCCTGATGGTGGGGTCAGGGAACTCCATGCTGGTGGAGCTCGTGTATGAGGATCCGCTTGTTAGTTCTGATCTTCGCGCTTCCTAAAGCTTGGTAGGATAAGAATATGTCATGTATTTATTGTGCACTGGGGGGCGTGTCCTCACACTGGTGGCTCTGTGCTTCTGCAGCCGTGTTAGGTATTGTCCCTGGAGAGATGTGTAATCAGATATTGTGTATATTGTTAGTAGCAGCAGGACTGTGATATATGTATTTATCCAGGATTGTAGCTCTTCAAATGCCCTGTGTCCCCACACTGCTGTGTTCGTGCTCTCTGCATTGATCTGCTGCTATGTTACTCTATCCTGCTCTGAGCGACTGCTTTGAATTAAACCCAAACAATTAGAGCCGTCTATAAGAGGATAATAGAAAGGACCTGGATCAGCCCAATGGCACAGAGCTAAGACACAGCAGTGTGAGGGCACACCTAGTAGGCGGGCAGTTATATGTCTCACTATGTAGAGGGTAAGAAATCTTTGTTTTTAATAATTGTGAAATTCCCTCTCCCCTAGTGGACTGTGGTGGAACATACAAGCAGATAGCGGCACTATCACATCTCCCTGCTACCCAGATCTCTATCCAAACCTGTCCGACTGTCTCCAGCACCATATGGGCCCCTGAAGGCTTAGACAGGTAAAGACATACATACACTACTGCACAGAGCACAGACAGCTGTGAGGAAACGCCCTAGTGCACATGCAGAAGGTCACCCCTGGAATCTCAATCCATATGAAACAGTCCTGCTGCTACTGGCAACATAATAAAGGATGATTACTACATCTCACCAGGGACCAAACCTAACACTGGCTGCCTAGAACAAAGAGCACAGCAGTGTTGAGGGCACACCCATATTACACTTGGAGAAGCTACATTCCTGGAATAGCAATTTCATATTACACAGTCTGCTGCTACTACTAACATACACAAAGGTCTCCAAGGTACAATAGATAACACTGGCTGCAGAGAGCTTAGACCACAGCAGTGTGAGGGCATGCCCCTATTGCAGAAACCATGCTCCTGGAAACTCAACATAGCACAGTCCTGCTGCTACTGGCAACCTACATAAAGGGATGATTACACATCTCACCAGGGACAAAACCTAACACTGGCTGAAGAGAGCTAAGAGCACAGCAGTGTGAGGACACACCCATATTGCACTTGGAGAAGCTACAATCCTGGAATTGCAATCCATATTACACAGTCCTGCTGCTACTAACAACATACACAAAGGTCTCCCCAGGTATAATACATAACACTGGCTTTGGTCTGTATGATCACAAGTGATAAAGGGGACTTTGGTGTAAGCGGATCACATAGGGACGCACTGTCAGGGCACCCATAGACCGGTATATATCTTATGTATCTCCTTCCAGATTGTCCTGAACTTCACAGCCTTCGATGTGGAATACTCCAGCTCCTGCCTCTATGACTTCCTGCTGATCTATGATGGGGGCCGGACAGACTCCCCCCTGCTGGGCAGATACTGCTGGAACCATCCCCTTCCCCCCATTGTCTCCAGCGGGAACGTTCTCCTGTTAGAATTCCGCAGCGACAACTGGTTCAACATGGGCGGATACTCCGCGGACTATCATTTTGGTAAGAAGTAATAGGATGCTCACAATGCCCCGTTCTGGGAGGCTTTAGGACCCCCACTGAGAACTAAGGGGGCACAGCTGTAGTTATGTGCTGCACTCTCTTCCCTGTTCTAACTCCATTCATGCCAATGGCACAGGTTGCAGTGTCCATTATGCAGATCCTAGTGATTAAACCTCTCCTTTAATTGGTTAAAGATGACCTTTCACCTCCTCACACACATGGAGGTGAACATACTGCCCCTACACAGTCTCAGGGACACTTTGAATTTTCTTTCTAGCCCCCATGGTTCCTGAGATATCAGTAAAAATATGAAACCATTATAATCCTCTCCACTGTCAGAGAGGAGGAGATGGAGCAGAGGGCAGAGAAGATTAGCATAGCACACGCCCCCCTCCTCTCTGACAGTGGAGAAGATTATAATGGTCAGATACTAGGACTGATATCTCAGCAACCGTGGGGGCTAGAAAGAAAATTCAAAGTGCCCCTGAATTTGTGTAGCCTTCCCTACAGAATGGTGTGTGGATCGCCATGATCATGAGTGGTTTAAGGTTCTCCTTCAAGAACAACCAATACCTCTCCTGACATGTCTGTTTCAGTAAATACCGTATATTCCGGCGTATGAGACGACCTGGTGTATAAGACGACCCCCCTACTTTCCTGTTTAAGATATATTTGCCGTATAAGACTACCCCTTTTCCAACGCATACAAAACACCGGTAAAAATTTAAAAAAAAAAACAGATTTGAATTTAACATGGTCCTTTTTTTAATTTAAATTCTTATGACATGCAGGTATATAGCAGGAAAACTGTCGCTCATAAACATAAGGCATACAACAACAACATTACCATCGTCCATTTTACTGTAAATGTTACCATACTGTACCTTACATTTTTATTTTATTAAATATTCCATGCCATGTACTCAGAAGCGGGAAAAAAATTCCAAATGCAATGAAAATAGTGAAAAAACGCATTTGCGCCATTTTCTTGTGGGCTTGGATATTACGTCTTTCACTGAGCGCCCCAAATGACATGTCTACTTTATTATTTGGGTCGGTACGATTAAGGGGATACCAAATGTGTATAGGTTTTATAATGTACAAAAATTTACAAAAATGAAAACCTCCTGTACAAAAATTATTTTTTTGATTTTGCCAACTTCTGGCGCTAATAACTTTTTTATACTTTGGTGTACGGAGCTGTGGGTGGTGTCATTTTTTGCGAAATTTAATAATAATTTCAATGATATCATTTTTAGGACTGTATGACCTTTTGATCACTTTTTATCGATTTTTTAATATTTTTCAAAATGGCAAAAAAGTGCCATTTTCGACTTTGGGCGCTATTTTCCGTTACGGGGTTAAACGCATTGAAAAACCGTTATCATATTTTGATAGATCTGGCATTTTTCGGACGCGTCGATACCTAATGTGTTTATGATTTTTACTATTTATTTATATTTATGTCAGTTCTAGGGAAAGGGGGGTGATTTGAAATTTTAGGTTTTTTTATTATTATTATTTTTTTTTTACTTTTTTTTAAATTTTTACTATTTTTCAGACTCCCTAGGGTACTTTAACCCTAGGTTGTCTGATCGATCCTACCATATACTGCCATTCTACAGTATGGCAGTATATGGGGATTTTCCTCATTCATTACAATGTGCTATCAGCACATTGTAATGAAGGGGTTAAAACGAAATAGCCTCGGGTCTTCGGAAGACCCGAGGCTACCATGGAGACGGATCGCCGCAATGTTTTTGAGGCTGCCGGCAGCTTTGCCGGCAGCCATCGCTGTGAAAACACACGCGATCGGTGCTAGCACCGATCACGGGTGTTACCGTTAAGCCTTTGCTGCAATATGCAGCAAAGACTTACCGGCTAAGGAGATATACCCAAATGTTACCCGAATATTTTAGATTTGCGCCGATTTCCCCTGAATTGCCCCGGGATTTTGGCGCACGCAATCGGATTGTGGCGCATCGGCTCCCTCATGCACACAATGGAAATCGGGGGGCGTGGCCGAACGAAAACCCGTCGGATTCGGAAAAACTGTCGCATTTAAAACAAAAAAAGTGTCGCGGAGCTCGCGCTTACCTACACCAGGAATAGGCCGGTGAACTTGAGCGCGTGCCGATGCTTTTCAGCGCAGCAGCGCCACCTGGTGGACGTCGGAGGAACTGCCTTAATGAATCCCGGCCGGACCCGAATCCACCGCAGAGAACGCGCCGCTGGATCGCGAATGGACCGGGTAAGTAAATCTGAACGCGCCGCTGGATCGTGAATGGACCGGGTAAGTAAATCTGCCCATATATATATATAAAATTATTTTTCAACCCCTGTGGCTACAACAAAGAGAAACCACCAGATTTTACAGGATTTCTGTCTGAAGTGAATCTCCACTTTTGCATGAATGAATATTTTTTTATGTTTTTGTGCATCTTTTGATTCTCTCCTCGAATTTCCTACTTTTCAGCACAATCCACCTAGACGTCGAGTGTCCCTCCACTTTCATTAATTTTGAGGGAAGACTCCAGATCTTGACGAATTCTGAACTGCAATGACAATAAATTGAAATCTATTGGATACAATGTAGCAATAAACAATCAGCCTGGATCCTGCCTGTGGTTGTGATTCCTCATCATCTCATTGGATTATGTCATTCTTCATGGGCTCCCGCTGAGTTCCTCTGTCCAGCTATCAAGATCTTGTTCTGATCCTGTTCTTTATACCTTTAATATGACAACAGTAACATGTTTCTAGGTGCTATAGCACTGAATATAATAATAATAATCTTTATTTATTCTGTAGCTCTTTAAAGATTCTGGGGGACATACACAAATAAAATAAGACATTAGAGAGTAACAACAGTCACATGAAACAATAGGGACATCAGAAGTGACTCTCCCCTGAAGCCTCTAAACTTAACTCATCTCAGGCAAAATATGACTCATCTCTGCTCATTGTTACGTTTATCATATTTTGTATCATGACACGGTTGTCTTCCTATGTGGCAGCTTTGGGACCCCTGGATACCCGGATCCAGGTGCGGCTGCACCCCCTGCCCCCCTATAGTTGCCCCCCTGATTGGGACATCACTGTTATTAGACATTCTTGTGCTTTTATTGACTTTGTTCCCTCTTTTAGGCCTGGACAAATATCTTGCACCAGGTTCACTTGACACCAGACATTCCAGCCAATAAGTGGGTCCTCCAGGCGAATGCTACATCTGCCGCTCTCCATACATATATTATGTGTTTTCCATGGGGACCACAGCTGGGGCGGCCTCGGGCCCCTCGCTATCCGGGCTATTTGTCCTCCTATTGTCTCCATGTTGTCTCTTCCTACACGGTTACTCAGATACTGGGGGTACATGCGAGTATCATGTCTGCGGGGCGCAGGGCATTGTCCTGAGTTTACTTAATTAATTAGGCTTTAAATAGGGGGCAGGGGCTGAGCGGCACATGTGCAGGAGACAGATCAATGGCTATAAAATATGGGGACAATGGATGTTTTCCTGCTGGGAGACGGCGGCTACAACCATCAGGAGGAGACCTGACACATGTGGAACTGAGCAACACCTTAGATTTTAGATTTGGGTCAAAATTGATGAAAAAAATACTAAGAATCCATTAAACTACCTGTTGCCAAATGTCACCCCCAAACCTCAGCTGAAGACCCCAGATATTTACTCTCTATCAATGGCGACCTACTGGTTATGGGGACTGGGACACTGGCTCACCCCAGTAAGTCGCACCCCCACCAATATACATGTTATAGACCATCATGTGGATAGGAGATGACATGCAAACTCAGGACAATCCCTTTAAATTGTGCACGCACCCCATTAAATGCACTTTAGATACATTTCAAAACTTCTCAAAAAAAATCTAAAGTACATGACACATATGGGCCTTATTTATATCAATTCTTATCAATCAATATTGATATCGATTGTCACAACGTAAGCAAAAATTCGAGAGTAAGTAAAATCTACCATGTAGTATTTTCGACTGATGTAATACCTAATATGGCCACTAGATGGAGACAAATATCCTTCATTTTGATTTGTAATGTTTTTGGCTCCTAGAATTCTTTTTGTATGTTCTCCACATCAGGGGATCAGGAGAACCAACTGGATGTGTCACATAGCCCCCCATGTGTATGACTTCTCCCTGCCTGCAGATGTTGGGGGAGATAGGAGAGTCTGAATTTAGGACATCATATATGCACTTCCTAGAATGCTGGGAATTAAAGGGGTTGTATCAAGTTGAATTGTTATCCCTGTCTACAGGATTGGGGATCATAATCTGATCAGTGATGTTTTGACTGCTGGAACCCCTCACTGATCACGATAACGGACCCCCACCGGCTATGCAAGCCCTGGGTCTGATTGAAGTCGTAGCAGACCGAACGGCACCAATCAGATTGTTATCCGTCATTATTCGTACAACCCCTTTAAGTGCTCTGTGAGAATCCTAGGATTGAGGAACCGATTATGAGTCAGCAATAGGGTTCAGGCTCTGTTCACACGTTGCGTTTTACTTGCGTTTAACGCTTGCGTTTTCAAACAGCGGAAGGGGAGATTTGCCTAATTACATTGTTGTCAACATTGCGTTTAAGAAATGCGAGCGTTAACGCGATGTTAACATATGAGTTAACAATGCAATGTTGAAAACAATGTAATTAGGCAAATCTCCTCTTCAGCTGTTTGAAAACGCAAGCGTTAAACGCAAACAAAACGCAACGTGTGACCGCAGCCTCAGCGTTTTCAGCTGCTGCTCACTTTACATCTCAGTTCAAGACATTGCATCTGTCTGTGGGTTCAGTCCCTGATGATGCGGATGATGTAGTGACTTCTGCTGCAGGTCCTGACATTGCGTCTTATCCTTATGATGAAATCTCTATCTGAGGAAGGGTCTGGGATCCGGCTGAAACATCGAATGGTGACTATTTTAATTGGTATTAATAATTTATTTTCATTTTAATGTCACTCCGGAGTTTAGGGTTCAACATAAGGACTAATGTCCTACCTGAGTGCCGGCCATGCAGTCCCATGTACTCAGCATTACAGCTCACTCTCCCACAGATTCTTCCCCCATGTCCCCTCATCTCCCACAGACTGCTCCCTACACTCCCTCTGCTGTCTATGTCCCTCTATATTAGAATGAATCCTTCCTATACCCTCGTTTTCCACCAGACTGCTCTGCTTCCCCGCGTACCCCCTTTCCCAGACTGCTCCCCTACCCCTTCCCAGACTGCTCCCCTACCCCCCTTCCCAGACTGCTCCCCTACCCCTTCCCAGACTGCTCCCCGTAACCCTTCCCAGTCTGCTCCCCTACCCCTTCCCAGACTGCTCACTGCTCCCCGTACCCCTTCCCAGGGTGCTCCCCGTAACCCTTCCCCAGACGCTTCTTTTCTGCTCCTTCGTTGTATTCCAGCCGAGTTCAGTACTCTTACGCTGAGCAGGGAGCCGAGGAGCAAAATAATAGAGACAACAGCAGAGGAACGTGCTGGTACAGGACAAGAGACAGAGGCGAAGTGTAAAAAAAAGTTCAAAGAAAGAGTTGGCCAAGACAAGGAAGCGTGGTGCAAAATTCTACCCCACTAGAGAATGGAGACGTGGGAGGGATCAGAAAATAATAAAGGAGAGGACGAAGTTGACACAGAAGAACCCAAAAGAACGAGAAGAGGGAACCAATGGAAATACCCCTTCCCACGACTGCCCCCGTACCTCCTTCCGCAACTGCTCCCCCGAACCACTTCACAGATAGCGGCGCATACCCCTTCAATGACTGCTCCCCTACCCCTTCCCAGACTGTTCCCCGTACCCCTTCCTCAGACGGACTCTTCCCTGTACCCCCCCTTCCACCAGACTGCGGGCTCCACCGAACCCCGTCCCAGACATGCTCCCCGTACCCTTTCACGACTGCTCTTGCGTCTCCCCGTACCCCTTCCCAGACTGCTCCCTGTACCCCTTCCCAGACTGCTCCCCTGTACCCCTTCACAGACTGCTCCCCGCACCCCTTCACAGACTGCTCCCCTACCCCTTCCAGATCCCAGACTGCTCCCCGTACCTTTCAGACTGCTCCCCGTACCTTTTCAGACTGCTCCCCGTACCCCTTCACTGACTGGTCCGCATAAATACCCCTTCCCAACTGCTCTCCCCCCGTACTGTTCAGCTGCTCCCTCCCCGTCCCCTTCACAAGACTTGCTCCCGCTCGCTCCCCCGCTCCCCTATCGTACCCCTTTCATCACAGACTGCTCCCCGTACCCCTTCACTGACTGGTCCGCATACCCCTTCACAGACTGCTCCCCGTACCCCTTCCCTTCCCAGACCTGCTCCCCGTACTACCCCTTCACAACTCCCCAGTACCCCTCCCGAGCGTGCTGCTCCTTACCCCCTTTCCAATACTGCTCTGCTTAAATTGCACCCTATACACGTCGCCCCTTCACAGACTGCTCCCTGTACCCCTTCACAGAACTGCTCCCCGTACCCTTCACAGACTGCTCCCCGTACCCCCCCCCACCACCACACCCTTCCCAGACTGCTTTTCTTCCCCTTACCCCTCCCCTTACCCCTTCCAAGACTGCTCCCCATACCCCTTCACAGACGGCTCCCCATAAACCCTCTTCAACGCCTGCTTCCCCTACCCTTCCCCAACTGCTTCCCCATAATACGACCCGTCCCCAAACTGCTTTCCCCGTACTCCCCTCTCCCAAACTGACTTGCTCTGCTCCCCGACCCCTTCACAGACTGCTTGCTGCTCCCCGTACCCCTCTCCCAGACAGCTCCCCCGTACCCCCTTCCCACTGGCTTGGCTCCCCGTACCCTTTCACAGACTGCTATCCCCGTACCCCTTCCCAGACTGCTCCCCTACCCCTTCACAGACTGCTCCCCATAAATAAACCCCTTTCCAGCGCTCCCCTTACCCCCCTTCCAAAACTGCTTCCCCGTACCCTTCAGACTGCTCCCCCCGTACCCCTTCCCAAACTGTCCCCGTATACCAACCGATCAACACTGCCGCCCTGTACCCCCCGTCAAAGACTGCTCCCTGTACCCCTTCCCAAACTGCTCCCCCCCCGTAACCCCCCTTCGCTGCCTGAGGCTCCCCGGTACCCCTCAAAACTGCTTGACTGCTCCCTGTACCCCTTCCCAAACTGCTCCCCGTACCCCTTCCCAAACTGCTCCCCGTACCCCTTCCCAACTGCTCCCCGTACCCCTTCCCAACTGCTCCCCTACCCCTTCCTCCCCTCCTCCCGGCGCTGTCCCGTACCCCTTCCCAACTCTCCCCGGTCCCCCTTCCCAACTGCTTTCCCCTTACGCCTTCCGCAAACTGCTCCCTACCCCTTCCCGACTGTTTCCCCTACCCCTTCACAGCCTGTTTTCCTCCCCGTATCCCCGTACCCCCTTCACAACTGCTCCCCGTACCCTTCACACTCAAACCAACGCTCCCCTACCCTTCACTGACTGGTCCCCGTACCCCTTCACAGACTGCTCCCCGTACCACCTTCCCTGACAGCTCCCCGTACCCCTTCCCAGACAGCTCCCGCGTAACTCCCCCTTCCCCGACAGTCTCCAAGCGCCCCGTACCCCCTTTCAACAGACTGGGCGTCGCTACCCCTTCCAGACTGCTGCTGCTCGCTCCCCGTACCCTTTCACAGACTGCTCCCCGTACCCCTTCCCAAACTGCTCCCCGTACCCCTTCAGACTGCTCCCCTACCCCTTCCCAAACTGCTCCCCGTACCCCTTCACAGACTGCTCCCCTACCCTTCCTAGACTGTTCCCCGTACGCTTTTCCCAGACGCCCCCGTACCCCTTCCCAGACTGCTCCCATACCCCTTCCCGGACAGCTCCCCGTACCCCTTCCCAGACTGTTTCCACCCCCCTTTCCCCTCTCACAGACCCACTCCCTCCCGTACCCCTTTCAACATGACTGCTGCTCCCCGTACCACCTTCACTCTGACTGGGCGAGTCCACCGTACCCTAATCAACAACTCTCCCCGGTAATGCTGAGGAAACAAAAACTAGGCTTTACCCCGTACCCCTGTCATCTGCTCCCCGTACCCCTCCCAACTCATCCCCTGCTGCTCCCCGTAGTCCCCTTCCCGACTGACTCCCTCCCCTTCCTAGCCTGCTCCGTACCCTTCCCACTGCTGTGCTCCCCGTACCCCCCTACCCCTTCAATCACAACAGACTGCTTGCCCCCACCCCTTCCCTAGACCTGCTCCCCCTGGTAATTACCCCCCCTTCCCAAACTTCTCCCTTCACCGTACACCCGCCTTCACAGACTGCTCCCCCCCCCCCTCTACTTCCCCGTACTCTTTTTCCCAGACTGCTCGCCCGTACCCCGTCAATGCTCCCGTAACCCCTTCCAACTGCTCCCCGTCCCCTTCAGACTGCTTGCTCCCTGTACACTCCACCCCTGTCCCAAACTGCTACTCCCCTGTTCCCCGTACCCCTTCACAATGCTGCTCCCCTACCATGCCCTTAGTCCTAACTGTTCCCGTGACTCTTTTCCTTCCCAGACGCTCGGCTCAGCCCTTACCCCTTCGCGAGACTGCTTCCCCGTACTACCCCCTTCCTCCCAATCTGTCTACATTGGCTTTCCCTCCCCTTCCCTAGACTGCTTGCTGCTTTCCCTGTACCCCTTTCACAGACTGGCTTCCTGCTTCCCCTACCCCTTCCTAAACTGTGCTCCTTCTCCCTTCCCCAAAAACCCGCCCCCTTCCCAACTGCTCCCCGTTACCCCCCTTCCACAGACTGCTCCCCCTACCCAACCCCTGTCCTAGACTCGCTTCCCTGTACCGATACCCCGACCCCCCCTTCACAGACTGCTCCCGTACCCCCTTCACAGACTGGCTTGCTTTTTCTCCCCTTAACCCTTTCCTAGACTTGGCTCCCCTGTTACCCCTTCCCCCAGACTCTGCTCCCTACAACCCCCTTTCCCAGACTGTGCTCCCCGTACCCCCCATTCCTAGACATGGCTGCTGCTCCCTGCCTGCTCCCCTACCCCATTCCATACTGCTCCCGCCTATCCCCTTCCCAGACTGCTCTCCCCGGACATATACCCGTTCCTATACTGCGCCCGTGCCCCTGTACCCCAAGGCTCCCTGTAACCCGCCCCTTCACATACTCTGCCTCCCTACCCTACCCTTCCTAGACTGCTCCCTGTACCCCTTTCCCATACGCTCCCACTAGCCCCTTCCTAGACTGCTTGCTCTTGTTCCGCCGATGACCCCCTTCTATCCTAGCGTCCCCTACCCCTTCCTAGACTGCTCCCCTGCCCCTTCCTATACTGCTCCCCTACCCCTTCCTAGACGAAACGGCTTCCCCAACCCTTCCTAACTGCTTCTCCTGCCCCCTTCACAGACTGCTCCCCTACCCCTTCCTAACTGCTCCCTGTAACCCCCCTTCCCCATTGTGTAGGTGACACTGTTATGGGGGGGATGTGTAGGTGACACTGTTATGGGGGGATGTGTAGGTGACACTTATGGGGGGATGTGTAGGTGACACTTATGGGGGGAGGTGTAGGTGACACTTATGGGGGGAGGTGTAGGTGACACTGTTATGGGGGAGGTGTAGGTGACACTGTTATGGGGGAGGTGTAGGTGACACTGTTATGGGGGGATGTGTAGGTGACACTGTTATGGGGGGGATGTGTAGGTGACACTGTTATGGGGGGATGTGTAGGTGACACTGTTATGGGGGATGTGTAGGTGACACTGTTAGGGGGGATGTGTAGGTGACACTGTTATGGGGGATGTGTAGGTGACACAAATTCTCAGTTATGACAATATTTTGCATCTTCTATACTGTTCCGATTGATTTGTATTATAAATTGATAATAAGATGTTTCTTACCTAGAACGGTTCGTGATGGGTGTTGCGTGATGCGGGCTGGCGGCCAGACCCCCTCATTACACAGGTCATAGCCTTTTCCTCTACCCATGATTGGCCATGAAGTGATACAATTAAGGCTCTATGGTTACGTTGTCAGCGTGCCACCTCCAATCGTAGCTGGATACTCGGTGACACGGGTTCCATACAGGAGAAAATAAAGTCTCAGTGCGGGCTCCGTCACAATGGTTCAGTTTGCACAACCTTTTTTTCTTTTTTTTTTATATATTATTTATTTTGTTACAAAACTGTTTGTGTTTTTTAAAGTTTGTTCTCGTCCTACAGAACAATAAATAATGCTATAAGTCGTCATAGTACCTGTACATCACTATTCAGACCCTCCAGCGCTCCCACCACGGTAACAAGGGTTTAAAATCGCTTAATAAAAATATCAGATATATATGTGCCTCTATATAGATCTATGTATTTATAATAATTTATATGGTCTTCTATAAGGTAACAAATTGATGGGGGATATTTACGGTCTGGTCGCGGGGGGCTTCAGTTTCAGTGTGACCTCCACTCACATTGCTCGCACCGGGGGTATCAGGCTACTCTATTAAGGGGGCATCACATAGATGCGAGAATCAGGGGTTGGGGGGGCCCTGAAGCCACCACCCATTATTAGAACATTCCATATCTGTGATGATCGAGGACGAGGACCCCCTTAAATGAGCAGCTAGTCAGGAAGAAGCAGTAGGGAGGGACCAGAGTGGGGTCGAGACATGTAGCCTGGGCCCAGGAGTGAATTGTTATTATTTAATGAGAATTTAGCCAAACTGTAAAAATAATAATAGCCAATGAGAAGTGACAATCTATTCCTCTGTGCTGCTGTGATTACATCTTGGAACATGCATGCCATAATGGATGACAGATTCACAGGTTCATACACACTATAAGGGGGAAGAGTCTAGTATACTATGCGGGGAAGGTCTCATACACATATGAGGGATGGTCTGCTATACTGGGGTGGGGGTGGGTTTCATACACTATGGGGAGGGTCTGGTATACTCTGTGGGGGTGGATCTCATACACACTATAGGGGGAGGAGTCTGGTATACTGTGCGGAGCAGGTCTCCTACACACTATGGGGGAGGAGTCTGGTTATACTCTGCGGGGCAGGTCTACTACACCACATAGGGGAGGAGTCTGGTTAGAATCTGCGCGGAGTATATCTCATACACACTATGGTGGGAGGAGTATCGGTATACTCTGTGGGGGTGGATCTCATACAAACTATGGGGGAGCAGTCTGGTATACTTCTGCGGGCTGGTCTATACACAGCGCGGAGGAGTCTGAGGTATCTCTGCAGAGTATATCTCCATACACACTATGGGGGAGGAGTCTGTGTAACTCTCGTGGGGGTGGATCTCATATACACTAGGGGGGAGGAGTCTGGTATACTCTGTGGGGGTGGATCTCATATACACTATGGGGGAGGAGTCTGTTATACTCTGTGGGGGTGGATTTCACACACACGATGGGGAGGAGTCTGGTATACTGTGCGGAGCAGGTCTCATACACACTATGGGGGAGGAGTCTGGTATACTCTGCGGGGGCGCCAGGTCTCTAATAGCACGAACTAGGGGAGGAGTCGGTATACTGTGCGGGAGAGGAGAGTCTCATACACACTATGGGGAGAGTCTGGTATACCTGCGGGATGATATCTCATACTACACATGGGGTAGTGGGGAGGAGTCTGGTAATTACTTGTGGGGGTGGATCTCGATACACACAAGGGGGAGGAGTCTGGTATAACTGTGCGGAGCAGCTTCTATACACTACATAGGGAGGGTATGTGGTATGACTATGACGGGAGTATGATATCTATACACACTATTGCGGGGAGGATGTTGATTTATACTCATGCGGGGGCAGGCTACACTGAGATTGTATAGCAGCAGTTCAACAGTAGGGGAGGAGTCTGGTTACTGTGCGGGAGTAAGTCTCATTACCATACATGGGGAAGGGTCTGTATACTCGGGGTGGTCCCAGAGGGGAGGATGGTTATGCGAGTCTCATACCACTTGGGGAAGCGAGTCTGGTATACTCTGTGCGGTGTGGCAGGGTTTCAAGTACACCACAATGGGCGGGAGGAGTCTGGATATCTGACGTGCAGAGTCATTCTTATAGACACAATGGGGGCTGGAGTCTGCCGTTATACTCCGCTAGGGAGCAGGTACTAAACACCACATAGGGGAGGAGTTCGGTATTTACTACTTGCGGGAGTATAGTCTCTAACACTATGGGGGAGATGATTACTAGGTTATGGGGGTGGATCTATATACACATGGGGGGAGAGGAGTTGTTATACTCTGGGGGTAAGTTCATACACATATGGGGGAGGAGTACTGGATATCTTGTGGGGGCGTGGATCTCATATACCACTATGGGGAGGAGTCTGGTTACTCGCTGGGGTGGTGGATCTCAACACACTTAAGGCGGGGGAGGAGTCTGGTTCTGGTATACTCTGTGGGGGTGGATCTCATATACACTATGGGGGAGGTGTCTGGTATACTCTGCGGGGGTGGATCTCATACACACTATGGGGAAGAGATAGGGAGATGCAACTCTGTGATGGAGGCGGAGCTTGTGTGACAGAATCGCTGTTCTGACTTTTGATTCCCCAGTATGGAGAAGAGTCTAAGTCTTGGGTGGAAATCCTCATAAAGTGACATCGCTGCTATCTGCAGCCTCAGCTGAGAAACGCATCAATACAGATTCACTGCACAGACCCAGAGACCTCAGAACCACAGGTGATACCCAGGACCGGACCTGACACCAGCACCCAGGGCTCAGCCAGAGGAGGGGGTGGGTTTTGGGGATCAGTTCCTTTAAGGACAAACATGCAATAATATCGGTGACCACTTCCGCATAGGAGCAAAGTTCCATCACAGTGACTCATAGGATCGCAGCGAAATATCGGACGGGTCAGTATCGGGGTCGGTCCCCTGAGAACAGCGGGGGAATCACAGTGACCTGTTCAGGGGTGGGGGGCTCCAGATTCACAGTGACATGGACAGAGGGAGCAGGTGAGTGGTGGGGGGGCTACATATTCAGCTGCTACAGATCTCTACACTCACTATCATTTAAAGGGATGCTCCAGACACATCACATTACTCAACAAATTGTCCAGTATACTGTATACTCACCACAGCCATGCTTAGACAATGCAGCCCGGGTGAGAGGTAAGCCCATGTATAATGTATATTTATCTGAACACAGAGCATCCCTTTAAGAGCCACAGTGACTGCATAAACAGCAGGAGGACCCCAAACCTTCCACCTTTCAGGGAAGAAATGAGGAGTGGTCCAGGGGTAACCTGAGAGTCTCGCTATGGATGAGAAGTGCTCCACCTGGATGCTGGGATGATCGATGTATAAGGGATCACATGACCTGGCGCTAACCGGAACGGGGGTCATTAGGGCGGAGCATAGAAAACCTCCCTAATACAAAGCCCTAGACGCTGCTGTCACTTTAAATGTGTCTGAAGTGGAACGAACTGGACACCAAATCCCAGATTCATCACACGGTTTCTTGTGGAAGAGAATTTGCTACTTGTGGTGGTCACGTGGCCCCCCGGTTCCGCCATCAGGGATACAATGTAACAAGTCAATGAACGGTACTCTATCCCCTCCCCCATGTAACACGCTTGGGCTGTCCCTGAAGGTAACGTGTGCGACATAAACAAGAGACGGACCCCGACCACAAGCATCGGACGCTACAGAAACTGGAAGAGACCTGGCGTCCGGCTACGTATTGGATTTGTGATCTCCTGCGCGGGATACAACTGCACTGCCGCGTTTCGCTTTCGGTCCATAGACAGGAGTGGTAGATAGTCACAGGCATGTGGCACAATAATCACAGTGGAGAGCGCGATCATCCTGCGAGTGCACCGCAAGCTCCAGCATCCCGCCATCACATCCCCCGCTGCTTGGCCGTTCCGTAAGCTCTTGTGCAAGAAAAGCGCGTTCTGCTGGATGCACAATGTACATCTTAAGGCACTAAGAGGCTGAGCCGTGTCCTGGTGCGCAGCCTGGAACCTCTCCCTCTGCTCCCGGGGGAACAATGGAGGACGGCGACCGCTGGGAGATGTAATGGAGATGGGGCGGATCTACATAGAAAAGGCTTGGACCTTATAGATGTACATAGAGGAGGCTCCCCGTCTACACAGGTCACATGACCATAGTGGCAGACCACCTGGTATCCAGGGAGCCCCCCCGGGCGATTCAGTGCGGATGCCGACCCTGATACATACAGCAAAGCAAAGGGAATCCAGAAAAGAAGATGAGGAGGAACTATTCTGCTCGGTCATGCAATGTGTAGGCATCTGGTGGCGCTATTCTCGTATCCAATCTATTTACAATCCATTCATTACATTATGTACAGATATCACAAGTCATGGTGGCACCTAGGGGGCGCCGCTGCTCACACGTGAGTCTCGATGAAGGAGTGGGTGTGCGAGGTGGGAGCCGGTGCCGCCAGGTCCGAGGCACCGTTCTGAGGTTTCAGGGTTCCGCTGTACTCACAAATATCCATAAAAAACTCAAAGTTTTTCTGCTTCCAGTCTCTGAACTTCTTGGCGGTCAGTGCGGGGTCTTCCAGCAGGGCGGCGATCACGGACAGGTCGCCTTCCTTCGCCTGGAACAGGAAGAAGGAAACGTCAGGAACTGAAATCACTCTCTATTTCCAAGATCTCTGCTCGCTGTCAGTGAATGGAAATGTTATTGTTTAGATCTAGAAGTTGAAAACCTCTCCACTCCAGACTGACACAAAGTAACAGAGGATAATCCAGGCAGAGAATAGTATTCCTGCACTGACACACTGTAACAGAGGACAGTCCAGACTGAGAACAGGATTCCTGCACTGACACACTGAAACAGAGGACAGTCCAGACGGATACTATTTGCCTGCACTGACACACTGTAACAGAGGATAGTCCACATGGATACATTATGTGTGGAACAGTAGTGGGTGCTTGGGATGAGCTGATCTCTGGGTTCAGGGGGGTCTCTTACTTTTAAGGTGCTCTTGAGGACGCGGATGCGGTGCAGCTTCTCGTTGAGGATGGGGTCGTTGCTCCTCTTTATGAAGGATCTCCTGTACTCCTGCTTGGTGGAGGGTCTCTGCTCCCCGAGGGCGGATAGGCTGGCCTGCTCCAGCGTCTTGTAGAGCTCCTGCAGTCCGTCCGTGCTGCACCGCGCTTCTTTCTTGTTTTCTAGGGCCGTGAGAGGTGACAGGGGTGAGAGGTCACAGTGGTCAGGGGGTCACTCCAACCCCGCCCTCCCCCCTCAAAGGAAACTGTTCAGAAATCCTACAGATGCATCATGGCCTTTATGTAGAGGGATGCGAGACTAATAATATAGGGGCTTGGGGTTTGATTACATTACACAAGGGTCCAGTAAAGGGTCTGCTAGAAGTATGAGGGTCCAATCCAGGTTCTGATGGCAATAAGAGGGTCTGGTCTGGGCTCTGATATACAAAATGATCCGTTCCAGGTTCTGATGGTAATGTGAAGGTCTGGTCTGGGTTCTTATATTACACAAGGCTCTGGTCCAGGTTCTGATGGTAATGTGAAGGTCTAGTCTAGGGTCTGATATTACACAAAGGGGCAGATTTACTTACCTGGTCTATTCGCGATCCAGCGGTGCGTTCTCTGCGGTGGATTCGGGTCTTCCGGCGATTCACTAAGGTAGTTCCTCCGCCGTCCACCAGGTGGCGCTGCTGCGCTGAAGTTCCCTGAGGCCCGCTGGAATGCCCTGAAATTCACCGGCCTATTCCTGGTGAAGTTAAGTGCATGTTTCGCGACACATTTTTTTTAAAAAAAATGCGTCGGTTTTTCAGAATCCGTCGGGTTTTTGTTCGGCCACGCCCCCCGATTTCCGTTGCGTGCATGCCGGCACCGATTCGCAAAAATCCGATCGCGTGCGCCAAAATCCCGGGGCAATTCAGGGGAAATCGGCGCAAGTCGGGAAACCGCGAATCGGGCCCTTAGTAAATGACCCCCAATGATTCGTTCCGTTGGTAATGTGGGGGTCTGGTCTGGGGTCTGAGTCGAGGTTCTGATATTACACAGAACCGGTCCAGGTTATGATGGTAATGTTAGGGTCTGGGGTTTGATATTACACAATGATCCGGTCCAGGTTCTGATGGTAATGTGAAGGTCTGGTCTGGGTTCTTATATTACACAAGGCCCTGGTCCAGGTTCTGATGGTAATGTTGGGGTCTGGTCTAGGTTCTTTGTTACACAAGGCCCTGGTCCAGGTTCTGATGGTAATGTTAGGGTCTGGGGTTTGATATTAAACAATGATCCGGTCCAGGTTCTGATGGTATTGTGAGGGTCTGGGGTTTGATATTACACAATGATCCAGTCCAGGTTCTGATGGTAATGTGAGGGTCTGGTCTGGGGTCTGAGTCGAGGTTCTGATGGTAATGTCAGGGTCTGGGTTCTAATATTACACAAGGCCCTGGTCCAGGTTCTGATGGTAATGTGGGGTTCTGGTTGGATCCTCACCTTCTTTGCTGGAGCTGCTGTGCTTCCTCTTCAGCGGCTCCTCCTCCGGCTTCTCCTCTAGCAGTCCGGGGTTCTTGTTGCGGTTCTTCCCTCTGGCGTCCCGGTTCCGGGGGAGGCTTTGGCTGCGCTGCTTTTGCGTCCTAATGTGTGTTGTGTGGCTCCTGGGACACTCTGCCAGGGGGAAGGGCCCGTCCCGTTCATGGTTGTGGCGGCGCTGGACGGGCAGTGTGGCTTGTCTTCTCCTTTCCGGGGACATCCCTGTCCGGCCGGCCACATAGTCCGCATCAGGAGGGACGGTCTGCAGGAAGTGGAGCCCCGAGCTGGTCAGGGGGGTCTCTATAAGATCCTGCCAGGACCTCCGCTCCCGGAACGTGGGCCGACAACCCGAGGAGTGCGAGCTGCCCAAAGCGTCCGGCCGCGAATCCTCAGCTGAGGAGTGGGAATAGGTGGATTCACTGGAGAAGTGACGCCCGTGCTTCTGTTCTGGGAATGGACTCGAAGAATTTACCTGAAAAAACACAAATCTCAGAAATCCCTGAAAACTAACCCCCATATATAGTAATAAGATCCACACACAGCCCCGCCCCCTGCCTGTATATCCTGTGTGAGAGGTAGTCACAGCCCGACAGCCACCGCCCCCCCATGCCCTGTATTCCTGTGTGAGATAGTGTAGCATCACAAATAGCCGCCACCGCCCCCTGCCTGGTCCATCCTTGTGAGTAGGTACGTCCGCCCCGCCCCCTGCCTGTATATCCTGTGTGAGGGTAGTCACAGCCCTCCCCTTCCTGTATATATCCTGTGTGAGGGGTCCACAGCCCCGCCCCCTGCCTGTAATCCGTGTGAGAGGTAGTCCACAGCCCCGCCCCCCCCCCTGCCTGTATATCCTGTGTGAGGTAGTCACAGCCCTGCCCCCTGCCTGTATATCCTGTGTGAGAGGTAGTCAGCGTCCACCGCCCCGCTCTGACGTGAGAGGTTAACCCCTCTCCTTTATTCCTGGAGACACACCCCTGGATGTACCTTCCGTATCCTTGTACATGTGATACATTTATAAGGAGTGATATAGAATGATCCAGCTCCAGTAACAGGTGAATGCCCCATTACGGTCCCTGATAGTCCATCACAGTCACAGAGGAGGTGCGGTGGTAGGTGTCACTCGTCGTCGTCTGAGGTTCCTGTTTCAGTGTCATGGAGCCATCGACGTCGTCCTGGTCGCGCTTCTCACTCCAGTAATCTGCTAACAAATGGAGGATGCTACTTGTGATCGTGCACAATTACCCTTTGTTTCGGCTAGTAGTTAGGCCCCAGAACCGTATATGACTGCTATATAATATACATACAATTACATGATCAACGTAATGCAGGGATGCACAGTCTTCAGCAGTGTCATCAGACCCCCTCAGAGATAATTTTTAGCAGTTGTAACTATAATAGAGTTCCAGGATTTAGCAGCAATAATTTTACCTTCATGGGGATCGGATTTGTCCTTTCTCCGTCTGGTGGTAATAACACTAGCAGCTGACCCCCGACGAGCTCGATCCATCTGACTATAGAAAACAATAAGAAGCAAATAGAAGTAAGCTCAACAATCAACAACAAACCCTACTGCTACTGCAATACCAGAATTGTGATTGCTGCTGGTCTGATGTACCACTGGGAACAATTAGAACCACGTGCGACATTCATAGAGATTAACGTATCAGATCTGTTACACAATTGACATCAAAAGGTGAACAGTCTGTATGCTGATATTTGTTCCAGTAGGTGGCAGAGCACCGCTCTTAACCCTTGCACCACTAGGGGGGCTCACTACATGCCGATTATACCCTACCATAGGAGAGCTCACTACATACATGAGGAATTAACATACCTTGTCCTAGCACCCACACTAGGGTGAGCTCACTCAGACAGCAGTATACATCCACCACTAGGGGGAGCGCACTACATACACATTATAACCACCACCACTAGGGGATATCACCGACATACCGATATACATACAACCACCACTAAGGTGGTACGCCGCCGCACGGCAATACGGTCTAGATCAGCCACGTACGTGGTGGGAAGCGCACTATATGCAGAGGAGACAACACAGTAGGGGGGGATTCACTACATACAGATTAGACTCCACCCCGAGGGTGAGATGCACTACATACGAGGATACTACCACACCACTAGGGGGAGCTCACGCATACAGATGATACATCCCCACTCTGGGAGATCACTACCTACAGATTATACGCCACCACTTACTGGGGGAGATTCACTACAGCCAATTATACCTCAAAATCACTAGGGTCGAGATCAACTACATAAAGATTATACTCCACCACTAGGGGAGATCACTAAAATTACAGATTAGACTCCACCACCTAGGTTTGTGGAAGCACTACTATACAGCTTTAGACAACCACCACTCAGGGGGAGAGCACTACATCGATAGACAGCCACCACGAGGTGGGAAGTCACTCATACAGGTCGACAGCCACCCCTAGGAGAAGAGCACTCCATACAGAGTAGAACAGCCACTACGAGGAGGCTGCTCACTACATACAGAGGATACTAGCCACTTACTAGGGAAGCTAACTAGATGCAGATATTACCCAGCATGAGGGAGGACACGACATAGCAGAGTAGACATCCACCCTAGGGGAGATCACTACTACAGATGTACTCCACACTAGGGAGATCACTACCATCAGATTATACTCCACACCACTAGGGGAGAGCACTACAACATATTAGACGGGCTGGCTGCCACCACTAGGGGGTTATCCCTTACAATAACAGTTTATAAACTACACCACCACTATGGGGGCAGAGATCACGACATACTACATACAAATTAATCCATCCCACCACTAGGGGAGGTCCTCATACAGATATACAACCACCACGAGAAGATCCTACATAACAAGCTTATCAAGCCACGACGAGGAGGAGCTCAACTACATACAAGATTATACTCCTCCACTAGGGGGGGAGCCCCCCCCCCCCCCCCACCCCCCCCCCCCCCCCCCCCCCCCCCCCCCCTCCCCCCCCCCCCCCCCCCCCCCCCCCCCCCCCCCCCCCCCCACCCCACCCCCCCCCCCCCCCCCACACCCCCACCCCCCCCCCCCCCCCCTCCACACCCCCACCCCCCCCCCCCCCCCCTCCCCCCCCCTACCCCCCCCCCCCCCCCCCCCCCCCCCCCCCCCCCTCCCCCCCTCCCACCCCCCCCTCCCATAACCCCCCTCCCCCCCCACGCCAACTCCCCCCCATCCCCCCCCCCCCCCCTCCCCTCGCCCCCCCCCCCCCCCCCCCCCCCCCCCCCCCCCCCCCACCCCCCCCCACCCCCCCCCCCACCCCCACTCAACCCCCCCCTCCCCCCCCCCCCCCCCCCCTCCCCCACCCCCCCACCCCCCCACCCCCTCCCCCCCCCCCCCCCCCCCCCCCCCCAACCCCTCCGCCCCCCCCGCTCCCCCCCCCCCCCCCCCCCCCCCCCCCCCCCCCCCCCCCCCCCCGCTCCCCCCCCCCCCCCCCCCCCCCCCCCAACCCCCCCCCCCCCCCCCCCCCCCCCCCCATCCCCCCTCGCCGCCACCGCCCCCCCCCCCCCCCCCCCCCCACCCCCCCCACCCCCCCCCCCCACCCAAACCACCCCCCCCCCCCCCCCCCACCCCCCCCCCCCTCCCCCAACCCCACGCCAGCCTCCCCTCCCCCCCACCCTCCCCCCCCCCCCACCCCCCCCACCCCCCCCCCCCCCCTCACCCCCCCCCCCTCCCCCCCCCCCCCGCCCCCCCCCCCCCCCCCCTCCCCTACTCCTCCGCCCCCCCCCCCCCCCCCACTCCCCCCCCACCCCCCCCCCACCCCCCCCCCCACCCCCCCCCCACCCGCGACCCACCACTCCCCCACCCCCCACCCACCCCCAACCCCCTCCCCCCCCACCCGCCCCTCTCCCCCCCCCCACCCCCCCCCCGCCCCCCCCGCCCCCCCCCCCCCCTCCCCCCCCCCCCCCCCCCTCCCCCCCCGCACGCCCCCCCCCCCCCCCCCCCCCACACCCCCCCCCGCCCGCCCGCCCGCCGCTACCCCCCCCCCCCTCCCCCCCCCCCCCCCACACCCCCCCCCCCCCTCGCCCCCCTCTCTCACCCCCCCGCCGCCGCCTCCCCCCCCCCCACCCCCCACCACACCCCCCCCCCACCCACCCCCCCCCGCCCCCCCCCCCCCCCCCCCCCCCCCCCGCCCCCCTACCCCCCACCCCCCACCCCCCCCCCCCCACCCCTCCCCCCCCCCCACGAACCCCTCAACCCCCCCCCCCCCCCCACCCCCCCCCCCCCCCCCCCCCCCCCCACCCTCCCCCCCCCTCCCCCCATCCCCCCACCCACCCTCCCCCCCCCCCCCCCCCCCCGCACCCCCCCCCCCCCCCCTCCACCCTCCCGGGCCCCCCCCCCCCCCCCCGCCCCCCCCCCCCCCCCCCCCCCCCCCCCCCCCCCCCACCACCACCCCCCCCCCTCCCCCCCCCCCAACCCCCCCCCGTCCCCCCCCCCACTCCCACCCCCGCTCCCCCCCCCTCGTGCCCCCCCCCCCCCCCCCCGCACTCCCCGCCCACCACACCCCCCCCCCCCCTCCCCCCGCCCCCGCCCCCCCCCCCTTCTGTCCCCCACCTCCCCCCCCCCCCCATCCCCGCCCCCCCGCCGTCCCCCCCTCCCCCTACCCCCCCCCGTCCCCCTCCGCCCCCCACCCCCCCCCCCCCCGCCCCCACCCTTCCCCCCCCACCCCCCCCCCCCACCCACCCCACCCCCCCCCCCCCCCCCCCCTCCCCCCCCCCCGCCCCCCCCCCCCCCACCCCCCCCCGCCCCCCCCCCCGCCCCCCCCCCCCCCGCCCCAATCCGCCCCACCCCCGCTCCCGCCCCCCCCCCCCCCCCCCCCCCCCCCCCCCCTACCCCCTCTCCCGCCCCCAACCCGCCCCACCCCGCCCCCCCCCCCCCCCCCCCCCCCCCCCCCCCCCCCCACCCCCCCCCCCCCCACCCCCTCCCCCCCTCCCCCCCCCCCCCCCGGCCCACCCCCCTCCCCCCCCCCCCCACCCTCCCACCCCCCCCCCCCCCACCCCCCCGCCCCGCCCCCACCCCCACTCCCCCCCCCCCCCCCCCCCCCCGCGGCCCCCCCCCCCCCCCCCCGCCCCCCCCCCCCCCCCCCCCACCCCCCCACCACACCGCCCACCCCCCCGCCCCCCCCCTCCCCGCCCCCCCGCCTCCGCCCCCCCCCCCCACCCCCCACCCCCCCCCCCCGTCCCCCATCCGCCCCCCCCCCCCCCGCCGCCCCCCACCCCCCCCCACCCCCCCACCCCCCCGCCCCACCCGCCCCCCCCCCCCCGCCCCCCCACTCCCCGCGCCCCCCACCCCGCCCCCCCCCCCCCCCCGCCCCCCCCCCCCCCCCACCCCCCCCCCCCCCCCCCCCCCACCCCCACACACCCCCCCCTAACCCACTACCCCCCCCCCCCCCCCCCCCCCCCCCCGCCCCCCCCCCCCCCCCCGCCCCCCCCCCCCACCCCCCTTCCCCCCCATCCCCCTCCCCCCCCCCCACCCCCCCTCCCCCTCCCCCCCCACCCCCCCACTGACCCCCCCCTCCTCCCCCCCACCCCCCCCCACCCCCCCCACCCGCCCCCCCTCCCCCCCCACCCCCCCTCCCCTCCCCCCATCCCCCCACCCCCGCCCTCCCCCCCATCCCCCCCCCCCCCCACCCCGCCCCCCCCCCCCAACCCCCCCCCCCCCCCCCCCCCACCCCTCCCCCACCCTCCCCCCACCCCCCCCCCCCCCCCCCCCCCCCCCCCCCCTCCCCCCCCCCCCTCGCCGCACTACCCCCCCCCCTCCCCCCCCTACGTCCTCCCCCCCCCCCCCCCCACCCACACTACCCCCCCCCGCCCCCCCCCCTGCCCCCCCCCCCACCGCTGACCCCCCACCCCCCCCCCCCCCCCCCACCCCCCCCCCTCCCGCACCCCCCCACCCCCCCCCCCCCCGCCCCCCTCCCACCCCGCGCCACCCCCCCCCCCACCCCCCCACCCCCCACCCCTCCCCCCCCCCCCCCCCCCCCCACCCCCCCCCACCCCACACGTGCCCCCCACAACCCCCCCACCACCCCCCCCCCCCCACCCCCCCCTCCCCCCCCCCCCACCCCCCCCCCCCCCCCCCCACCCCCCCCCCCCCCCGCCCCCCCCCCCCCCCCCCTCCACTCCCCCCACCCCACACCCCCCCCCCCCCCACCCCCCCCCCCCCCCACCCCACCCCCCCCTAACCCACCCCCCCCCCCCCACACACCCCACCCCCCCCGCCCCCCCCCCCCCCACCCCCCCCTGCACCCCCCCCCCCCCCCCCTCCCCCCCCCCACCCCCCCCCCCCCCCACCCCCCCCCCCCCCCCCCCCCCCCCCCCCCCACCCCTCCCCCCCCCCCCACCCCCCCCACCCACCCCCACCCCCCCCCCCCGCCCCACCCCCCCTCCTCCCGCCCCACCCCCCCCCCCCCCCCCCCATCCCCCCCCACCCCCCCCCAACCACCACCCCACCCCCCCCCTCCGCCCCCACCCCCCCCCCCCCCCCCCCCCCCCCCCCCCCCCCCCCGCACCCCCCCCCCCCATCCCCCCACCGCCCCCCCCCCCCACCCCCCCCCCCCCCCCCCCACCACCACCTCCCCCCCTCCCCCCCCGCCCCCATCCCCCCCTCCCCCCCCGCCCCACCCACCCCCACCCCCCCCCCCAGCCCGCCGCCCCACCCCCCCACCCCCCCGCCCCCCCCCCCCACCCCCCCTCCTCCCCCGCCCTCCCCGCCCCGGTCACCCCCCCCCCCCACCCCCCCTCCCCCTCCACCCCCCCCCCCCCCCGCCCCACCCCCCCCCCCCCGACCCCCCCCCCACCCCGCCCCCCTCCCCCCACCCCCTCTCTACCCCCCCCTCCCCTCCCTCCCCCCCCCCCCCCCCCCCCCCCCCCCCCCAGCCGCCCCACCCCCTCCCCCCCCCCCCCCCCCCCCCCCCCCCCCCCCCC